>JAEQML010040844.1:0-80607 GCA_016904865.1 Pissodes strobi
TATGTTATAAAAGTTTTTTTTAGTAAATAAAGATTAGTAAAGAAGGGGCTCTTTTCTGAGTTTGTTTTTGTTCTTCACTTTCTTTCAAACACTTTTAAGATATAAATAATGAGCAAAATCAATGCACAAACATTTATTTTAAGTGTGAATGAATTTGGACAAAAGATTTGTACATCCCAATCAGACCCAAATAGAAAGTAAGTTTTACTATACAAGCTGATCTTTTTTAGTACTCCACATTTGAGATTTGTAAAATTTCCGGCGCTACTAATACATCGCCTACAATCAGATTTAGCTGACTCTCATCTTTCATGGGCTGGTCAAATTCATAACATTTGTAATAAACTATCATCAAGGAACTATGCTGTACTACAGTTGAGAAGTAAAACTTTCTATTATGCTACCATTCAATCGGTTTTTTTTATGGACTGTTGGCCTGGGATAACTCTAGCAATATAAATAGAGTTCTGATAGGCCAAAAAAGAATAAGGACTATGTCCCGCTTACCATTCAGAGCCTCCTGTCGCCAAAGCTTTAAATCAGAAAGAATTCTCACTGTTATTTGTTTATACATTTTTGAATGTGCTCGTTATGTATTTAAACATCTTAATGAATTCCTGAGGTGCGGGGTAATTAACCGTTATACAACAAGAAATGCTAACAGGCTTTTCATTCCTGGTGCTCGGGTGACCCAGGTGCAGGAGGGACCTGCTGAGATCACTTCCCTTAAAATGTATAATCATAAGGGGAAACTTAAGAACATATTAGCTGAGAACCCCTTTTACTCATTGACTGATTTTTTTTCACTCTTTCAATTGACCAAATTTTGCTTCGTTGTAGTGTTTGTATTTGACAATTCCAAGACATGTAAACATGTCAATGGAAATAAATAAATAAATACACATTAGACTCATCATGTAGAGAGAGTCGCATTGTCTACCTAGAAAGAACAAAATTTTAAACATCATATTCTTCAATTCTATAGGGCACATTAGCCTCATAATTAGCTAGCTTAATCAGCAATTGTGAGAAATTCGGTACCCTGTATATGTTGTATTTTTAATATCATTTTATAGGTATATCTTAAACGATGAGGGTAATATGAGAGAATATGTACCATCAATTTCAATAGCTGCCATGGGAAAAGATGGAGATTCGGAAGAAAATAGTTTGAGTAATCATTCTGAGCCAGATAATATTACGCCACTCACTGATCCATCCCAACTTGGTAGGTAGACAATAACAATACCTTACAAAGCATTAATGTAATATAACATAAAATTTGGAACTACCTATTTCTTATATCTCCTAACCAGATGATTGTGCATTGCAAATGTAGAAATCATGAATTGTTCTTGGAATTATTACATGAAACATGTTGTGTTGTCAAGGAATGTTTTAAAATCAATTATATTTCCCATACTTATCTGTTTGATGTCAGGCCCATTAGGATTGTGGACAGTATTTGTGCTGCTGGTGCTGAATTATAAAATTCACTGATTCTAAATATCTGACAATTTAAATTTTTTTCCAAAAACATACTTAAGAATGGAGAGTGTTTAGTGTAAAAAATTAGTCACTGGGTGCAGTGTAATTGCTAGCTATTTCTGTCATATCCAGTGTCACACATGTTCTTACATTAATTAATTCTAAATAATTACATTTATAGAAATGATAAATTTGGATATTGCACAAGATTTCGAAGAAAATCTCATGAACGAACTGGACTCCGATATGAGTATGGTTGATCCCGCTTGTCATTACGTGATGCAGCATATGGACATTAGGGAGCCTTTGTCGAAACTTAGAAGACTTATTGAGCAGAAATTTAATATAAATTTGTCCAATTATTCATTCACTCTTCAGGAAACTCAAGTTGTAAGTCCGATTGCTAGTGAATTAAGTGATAAAGTAAAGTGCCCTTGATTTTAGCTTGAAGATCACAAAAACTTAGTTGAACAATGTGTGCAAGGAGAAGGTCTGGTACAAGTGAATGTCCAGGTTCAGCTTTTAAATAAGAAAATTAATATTATTGATGTTTTGAAACCAGCAAAAGACTATGTCCATATGGGTAAGCATAAAGATAGATAAAAATTTTGTAGCCAGTCCTCTTAATTCCAACGTGACAAATATCCCAAAGTTACTACTTGTGTTTTATCGGTTAAAAATTAATTGCACATTTTGTATTAAATTATACATTATTTTTGTCTCAGAGCTGTGTATTGTTAAAACAAATTGATTAAAATATTCAGTAGCGTGCATAGGTTGCATTTAAACAAAAATTAATCATTTATATTAGAATGAGAGTGGTGTATTGCTGTTGACTATTAATGTATCAAAAGCTGTCTTTATAGCTTAATAACCCAACAGTGTAAAAATGTCTAATCAATATCATATAAATACATCAAACAGGCCTATCATGAGCCTATTTTAAGCTAGTGGAAGTGTTGCCGATTGTCTGTGCATGACAAAAACTGTCTTCAGGAACACCCCCAAAGACCCAAACAAAAACATTTATTTGTCAAGACATCTGCTGTAGTTCAGGTGCTAATAAATGTATATTAAATATCACATCTACTTTATTTAGAAGAAACCGTTGAAGAGCCTGTTAATGCTGAGGTAGAGGAAGATGATCCTCAAGAAGAAGTATTGTCTGAAGAACCGAAAAATGTGGTACAGTGGCAAGTTGATGTACAGTACAAGAAGGAGCAAGAACGTCTAAAAATACCATTGGATCCTGAAGAATGGTAATGTATTTTTATAGGATAGTCTATTTAGGGGCACTGGTATATTAAATAGTAGAATTTACAACGTATTGGCAGGAGCATGGCATCCAATTTATAATTGTAGTAAAGGAATATTTTTGTTTTAGAAGTAAAGGCTGTTAATATAAAATAAAACCTTCGTTGCCTTCTTATTATAGGGTTTTTTGCAGATATTTCTATTTTGTGATAAAAATGTATACGTTTTCTAGGTCTGTTTTACATGTGAGACACTGGATACAATGGGCTGTTAGGCAGTTTAATCTTTCTAATATCAAGCTAAGCGATTGGAGCACAACAGGCAAAGCATTATATAATATGACTATGGAAGATTTTCAGAAGATCGTCCCAAATGATCCGGGTGATATTTTTTGGACACACTTGGAACTATTAAGAAAAATGAAATTAGTGGGTAAGAATTTTGCTATTACTTACTACCAGTGCCATATTGTTATAAAATAGTCTAGAGCTATTTATACGGTGCATACAAGTTATTGTATTTTGCAATATGATACTAAGTTATTTTTGTTTGGCTACCTCATATGTCTTCTACTAATTAGGGAGGGCTGACACTTGGCTTTGGTTAATTTTTTGCATGCCTGCTGAAAAGTTACAAATAAATACAAGAAGTTGTGTTCTTAAAGTTTATTTTCAGACTGGGGATTCTCGAGCATTCTGGGGTTATCTCAACCTTTTCACAGAATCTCGTTTCACGAGGGCCATTTGGCTCTTCGGATTTCATTGTTATATTCGATGAGTGTAGATCTGTAAGTGTGGCAGTCATTATTTGTCTGTGGCCTGTAGCGTGTTCAACTTTTCGTTCCACCAAACCTTGGTTCCTTTTTGTCCTCATGTTTTTTTGGGCAGTTGTTCTTGTAGGCCTCTGCAAGCTCTATACTCTCTGTGTCTTTAATTTCAACCTTCGAGACTTTCCCGGAGGGATTTACAGTGCTTTCACAGACGGAGTTTTATATCAAATGTTATGTGCCTGTGATCTGAATAGGATGGTTCATGTTATTCTTGTGTGAATATCTACAATCACATTAAACTACTCACTCATTTACCTTAAATTCTAGCTTCGCCACTTATTCTATATACTTTTAAATGAATATAATACGCTTTTTTAGCGTCAAGACGTGAAGACACTGACACTGTAACTGAAACTGAAACCGAAACTGAAAAAGAATTGAAATCGCCAACTAAAAATACAAAGGTAAATATTATATCTCGTAAAATAGAAAAGATAACATACTTCAGATATCGCCATACTATTTTCCCTTTTAGATAAGAGTAATTCCAAGCTTCCATTCTCCTTTAAAAACGTTCCCCAGTCCATATTCTAATCAAGGCGCAGGAAATAAATCGGGCAACAACGGGCAAATACAGCTGTGGCAATTTCTCTTGGAATTGTTGACGAGTAAGGAGTATAAATCTGTAATACAATGGACTGGTAAGTCATGCTATGTTATAGTATGCTCAAATGAAATTAATATGTTTTGTAATACAGTTAACTGCTGCGTCATATTATTTTATTATGAATTGATTTGTTTGAAACCAATGAAGCCATCCGTTAAAAGGAACGAATTTTATATATTTGTGTGTTTATTTAGGTAGTTAATTATAGGTTTGATAATGCTCGGAAGGCCGAAACGGGTCACCCCATTAATGCTTATTGTATTGTCATTTAATAACTTTTCGGTGCTCAGGTTTCCATATAATGCACATTTTTCTAAATTTTCTTTCACATTCAAGTTTTCTCCTCCTTTATTAGTTCCGACCTAGGAATAGGCAAATTCAAAATTGATGTTTGCCGAATATTTCATAAGGCAGGTAATGTTGGGTAACTTTTAATGGTTTTTGTACATTAAGAGCGCGACTCCAAAATATAGAGACTCTACAATGTCAAAATAGAGTGCCTCGGGAACAAGGAATGGGAAGAAACACGCACTTCATCCCCACACATGTATCTTATTGTCCTCTTTTGCAAAGCAAGCAAAGAATTGAATACATATTATAAGTACCTTCCCCAAAACGAAATTCAATAATGATCTTGTCGAATGGTAAAATATTGCTATAGAAAATCCAGTGTTAATAGGGTGACCACACGTCCTCTTTCACCCTATTTTTTACATTATAATTTTAGTTCGATATATATTCCGGTATTACATGTAAAGCCCTCTTTTTGGCTAACAAGATAAATGGCACATAACCAGTCGATACATTTTGAAAAATCCAATATTATGCATAGTTATTGGCAACTATGTGTAGTCGCGATTAGTGAGGTCGTTCGCATGCTGCACTCGACACAGGACCTTGTTGTTTTGTCCCGTGTTTTTAATGAACTAAATATGAGCTCACCAATCTCCGTATTAATTACGACTTTGTTTGTCTGATTGCATATTGCATGTATTAAGCAGAAATACGTACCGTTTGTGTCAGTATAAGTAGGTGTCTGGAAAATGATTTTTGACAACAAATTTGACCTGGTGCTATTTTTGCTCCCTCCGCACGCCCGTAATATTCATTGGGAATGCGTTTACCTTACACTCTCAGTGTGTTTGTGTTTATCAAATTTTAGGAATCAATAACACAGCCCTTACTTATTACCTGACTGTTCGACCTTTTTTTGCATATTTAATGGTTTAATAGTTATTTCTTGTGCCTTACGACGTTGTTTCCTATATAATGAATCTTTGGTATTCATTTTCATTTCCAAGTGATCATTTACTTTGATGGATTTTGATTTAAATGAAGTTCCTGTCGCAAGTTCTCCAGTTCGGCAATTAACTTCTTGCATTCTCTATTTTCCTAGTGTGATCTGCATTTTAAAATATCTTTGGAGACACTTAAGGTGAAATATAATAAATAGTCCATAGCAAAAGTGGCCATATAATGTAATGGCACAACGTTTAGATCTAAATTTAGATCCGTTATGAAGACCCAAAAATATTACGGAATACTTCATCTTCTTCTTCTTCTTCTTTAGCTCTACATTCCTTGGTGGGTCTTGGCTTACTGCACGATCATTCTCCATCCCTCTTTGTCTTGCATCAATTCAAGATCGTATTCTATTTCCATCGCTCTCATATCTGCAACGATGTTATCTCTCCATCTCATACGTCGCCTCCCCAGAGATATGCAGATGTCCGGCCTTAATTTAGTTTACAATGCCTCATAGAGATCAGCCAGTTCGTTGTTTGTTCTTAGTCGGAACTGCTCTGTTCTTGGATCTCCGCATTGTCCAAAGATTTTACGCAGAACCTTTCGTTAAAACACTGACGCTCGTTGTCTTTTGTAATTGTCCATGTCTCACTCTCGTGCATAACACAACTGGTCGTATGACTGCTTTATATACTTTAATTTTTGATCTTCGGGATAGAATTTTGCTGGTAAGAACTTCTTTTAGAGCGTACATGCGTCCAATGCCGCACTGGATTCTTACTTTGGTTTCGTCGGACACACTGTTTTCCTCCAAGGTACTTAAAATTTGTTACTCTCTCGAAATTGTATTCTCGTATTGTAACGTTTTGCCCTATCCTATCTCTTCTCGTTCTTTTACTAACATTCGTTTTCGTTTTGTCCTCGTTAATTTGAAGATTATTTCCGCCTGTCTTTCAACTTTAATAAATAGTTCCTTCAACATTATCACGATGTTTCCAACCACGTCAGTGTCGTGGCATGAGCCAGTAGGATTATTGGGCCATCAATGCTAAAGACCCCCATGGTTATGGCTTTTTCTAAGGCTATAATGAAGAGTATACGGGAGAGTGAATCACCCTTTCAAGCCACTAGACACCTCAAACGATTTTTACTCTACTTCTGGAGCCGTTGACACACATCTTTATTAGATTGATTAATTTTTTGGGGATTCCTAGTTCTACCATTGCGTTCCACAGCTTAACTCTTAGAATACTATCGTACGCTTGTCTGAAATGGATAAAAAGTTGATGAATCTCGCTGTTAAATTCCCAGCATTTTTCTAACATTTCTCTTATTGTAAATATCTGATCGACGCGATGGTAGATCTATTTTTACGGAATCCACATTGGTAGTCTCCTATGCCTGACTCTACGATGGGTTTAAGGCGTACCAAAAGTATGTTTGCAAGGATCTTATATGATGTGTTCCCTCTATAGTTACTACATTTTGATCTGTCCCCCTTTTTATGGATAGGAATGATGAGGGTTTCTTTCCACTCATCTGGTATTTCCCCCTGATTCCATATAAGGGTAACAAGTCTATGTAGATGCCTGTGTAGTGTTTCTCCTCCAAATTTAAGCAGTTCTGCTGGTATGTTGTCTTAGCCTGGTGCTTTGTTACTTTTGAGCTTCTTGATAGCTTTGATAGTTTCTTCATATGTAGGCTCTGAGTTTGGTATTCTTGTAGTGAGTCCATTTTGTTGATTTCTGTTTAAGAGCCTATCAAAGTAATGCTTCCACTCATCCACTATTTTTTCATCTTTGTTGGTGGTTATGATACCATTTTCCTTCTTAAGTATGTTTTCCGTTCTAGGTCTGAAGCCTTTTTTAATGTTTGAAATTTCTTTATAGAACTTTATAGAACGGTTATGCTTGTTATGTCGTTCCATTTCTTTCAGTTTTCGTTGCTCCTGCTGTCTCTTTTGTGTTCTCATATTTTCTAGTGCTTTTTCTTAGTTCGCCATATTATAGTATATTTTCGTCCGATCTTCTTTCTAGCACATTTTATCTTGCTCGGTTTCTTTTCTCCATGATCATTTTGCATTCTTCGAACCATTCATTGTGTTTATTTTTGGGCTGTTTTCCTGGTATATTGTTATTGCCCTGTTGACGGTTTGCCAGGTATTGTCTATGTCTTCGCTTCTGCAGGTTCTAATTGCTTTTCTAAGTACTGAATGCATCTTTCTTTGGTAGTTACTTCAGGGAGTTTGTCGGTATTCCATTTTGTTTTTGGGGCCGTTATATTAGGTTAGAGGCACTCAGCGCTCGAGCACCAGGACTACGAGTGTGAAATTGGCTACTGGCTATGGGATAGTAGGTAATAAGGCTTCCCATAGAAAATATGCTACTGGAAAAAAGCTGTCAATGCATAGAATCTGCACGTGAAACGCTCAAGGTCTTAATAAACCCGGGAAAATGACAATTGTCGAAAAGGCCGTGAAATACTTAGCCATTGTTGGCATATCAGAAAGTCACTGGAAAAATAGTGGCCACTACGTATCGCAGAACGGCAACCTCATACTATCCTCAGGAAATGATTCACAATCCATCAACGGGGTCGCCTTTATAATACATAAACACTTAAAGGACACTGTACTTGGCCACGAAGCAGTCAGCCATCAAAATAAAGGCGCAGCCAGTAAATCTAAACCTTATTCAGGTGTATGCCCCCACATCTACATCGTCTCAAGAGGACATTGACAACTTATATGCATCATTCTCCCAGACACTCCCAAAGTTCCAAACAGGGAGCTTTTAATAATTCTAGGTGATTTTAATGCCAAAATCGGAGAAACAAAAGCCGACTCACTCCTAAGATCAGTCGTAGGGCAGTATGGAACGGGAGTAAGAAATGAACGTGGAGAGATACTAATCGAATTTTGTGTAGATAATCAATCGCTAACTCCTACTTTCAACACCATGTCAGGAGATTGTACACATGGAGATCACCAGATGGACATACACGCAATCAGATCGATTATTTACTAATAAAGAGTAGATGGAAAAGCTCGATTAGAGATATAAAAACCTATTCAGGTTTGGACTGTGGTAGTGATCATGACGCACTGGTCGCAGAGCTTTGTTTAAAGCTACGAAAGGATCGAGAACAACCACCTAAACCCAACCTTTGGAATATAGGCAACAAACCCACATTCAAACTCAACATCGAGGGAGCTGTGACAATTATCACACAAGAAAGAGTAGGGCGCATGGATGCTAATGGCCTCTGGACAGAGATGGAACAAGCCTTTAATTGTGCGGCCGCGCTGGCTGATACAGATAGGAACGACCACCCAAAAACCATGGCTAACTCCACCAACATCGAATCTTATAACCAAAAGGAGAGAGCTTAAAATTAAAGGCGTTGGTGATGGCGACAATAAACAAAAATATAGCGAACTTAGCAAAGCGATCAGCAGGAGTATAAATAACGACAAAAACTTGTACATGACATCAATATGTGAAGACATCGAACAGCATGCTAACTTAAACCAGCCTCGAGATCTTTTAAAAAAAGTTATAATGCTTTCAAAAACATTCAAAACTCATCACCTTCCAATCAAGGACACACATAGAGTTAGGTTAACAACAAAAACTGAAATCATAGAACGATGCCGGTAATACTGTGAGAATCTGATGGCCTCAGAGGCGCGAACCTCCTATATTAAAATCCGAAATAGAAGCCGCTATGCGCAAACTTAACAGTCACAAATCTCCTGGATCTGACAACATCGTCGCTGAAATGCTGAAGAGCAGCGGCAACAAAAGCACAGATCTACTACATCAAAAGTATGGGAAAATGGTAAATGGCCCGAAAGATGGACAGAATCAGTCTACATCCCTCTACATAAAAAGGGAGCTAAAGATGAATGTGGCAATTACAGAACCATCGCTTTGATTAGCCATGCCAGTAAAGTTATCTTGCAAATCATACAGGAACGATTAAAGAACTACCTTCTACCTCAGATCTCCCCAAAACAAGCAGGGTTTATACCGGGTCATGGAACGCGAGATCAACTTATGAACCTACGACAAATTATAGAAAAAGCATACGAGTACAACGTACCAGCTATGTTTTGTTTCCTTGACTACACCAAAGCCTTTGACACCGTACAATGGGGACGACTATGGAGCATCCTGAATGAGATGGGGGTCCCGAAACATCTCATATATATCATAAAAGCCCTGTACGACAAGAATAGAGAACACGTACAAATTGAAGGGAAACCCTCAACAGACTTCAACGTCGAAAAAGGCGTCAGACAAGGCTGCACTCTCCCCCAATTGTCTTCAACATATACGGCGAATGGATTATTAGAAAGGCTCTAGAAAACTGGGAGGGCGGAGTCTCTATTGACGGAACAAAAGTCTCAAACCTACGATATGCGGATGATACGATAGTTCTGGCACAAAACGAACAGGAAATGTTTGAAATACTTCAACATGTAGAATCTACTAGTTTGAAATCAGGCCTACGACTAAATAGGACCAAATGCTGTCTGTTGATTGTGGACAGACCGCAGACAGTCCCAATGCCACTTCGACTCATCCACGATATGGAAACCAAGGACACTGTCATTTATCTTGGCGCAAAAATAACCAACAAAGGAGGCTCCGAACCAGAAATCAGGAGAAGGATTGGAATGGAAAATGACCAAGAGCTGATATTTTCCATCGCAACCTATGGGTCAGAATCTTGGACGTTAAACGCAGCATGCCGTAAGAGAATAGAAGCGTTTGAAATGATATGTTATCGCAAGATGCTGAGAATCTCTTGGACAGCTCATAGAACAAATATCTCCATACGCAGAGAACTGAATATTCGTGATCATGAAAGGCGCCTTCCAAGAATCCAGTGGCGCATACTTAAATATTTCGGTCACGTGATACGTAAGGACGGGATGGAGAAAATTGTGATACAAGGGAAAGTGGACGGCAAAATAACGAGAGGCAGATCTCCTGTAAGATTCATAGACCAAATGAAGGACCTTACAATATGTCAAAAGCAGAAGTACCATAGAAGGCTTGTACCATGAATGAATCATGAATAGAAGTACCATGAATGTATCATGAATAGAAATCGAGCAACGACTGGAGAGAGAGAGAGATATTAGTCTTTAGCGTGGAAATTCTTGCCTTGACTTTGGCTTTAACTAAGAAATGGTGTGTATCTGCGTCAAGGCCTCTCAGACTTCTCACGTCTAACACATTGCTACCATGTCTTGCATCAACAACCATGTGGCCAGTCTGGTTTCTAGTTCGGCGTTTACTTGACACCCAGGTTTGCCTGTGTATATCTTCATGGTGTAACATGGTTGATTTGATCAGCATATTGTTGGCCGATGCCAATCCCACCAGCCTCAGCCGGTTATCGTTCGATACATCGTGTCAGCTATATTGGCCAATCTCTGGTCTTAAATGTCCGTTTGGGTACGTCATCTATTGTTTGTTCTAGTTGGTCATAAACGATATCCTTGGTTTCTTCATCCTTCTCAGTAGGGGCATGTGCTGATATGAACGAACCTTTTACTCTTATATAGCAGATTCGTTTCACTTATTGGCATAAATGAGATCAGAGACCCTACCATTCGCTCTGCTATTACGAACTCCGTTCCAAACTCATACCGGTTGCGTGAGCGCCACTGAAGAACACCACTGACTTGCTCAGTTTTACATTACCCGACTCTGGTCATCTCACTTGTTGGACCGCAGTAATATCCATCTGCTGTATGGCGGTCTATACCAGCTTAATACATTCCAAGATCCTATATTTATGTCGGTTTTTTTTTTGCAAGGTCGTCTTAGCTTATCTGCCCGATTCCGAAGCTCATTAGCAGTTCTCATAACTTGGGTTTATTTTTCCGGGAACCCCTTCCCAGAATATTTCGTTTCTGTCTATATACTTGTCCGTTCTCTATAACTTAAAACTACATCTGTCCTGATAAGAATGCGCTATTAGAAAGAAGCAAAGTACTATATAGGTTATAAAAATTGTATAAGAACCACAGTTAGATATTTTTTTAGGTAAAGACGCAGAATTTAAGCTGACCCATCCCGAAGTGGTCGCTCATTTATGGGGTGAGCGTAAAAACAAGCCCACGATGAACTACGAGAAATTGTCGAGAGCGTTACGGTACTACTACGATGGCGATATGATATCCAAAGTGCAGGGCAAGCGATTTGTATATAAGTTTGTGTGCGATTTAAAGCAACTTTTGGGGTATAGCGCTGCGGAACTATCCAACCTGATTAAGTATGGTAATCCAATGATTCAAGTGAATTGAATATTCTCTTAAGTCACTACTTAGAATATCGTAAAAAGGTAGATTACTTTGCATAGTATTAGATTGCAATATCACGAGCCTAAATTATCTTTTAATTTTTCGATTGGTTAGAGCATCCGAATAGCTCAGTTTGAAGTTAAACAATTTGTTATTCCTCTTAGTTTTTGATATGCTGTTCGCTGGTTATATCGGTACAAAAGTAACAATCAAGTTAACTCTGTCAAGTGTAATAGTACTTATTTTTGGGCTTTTTGTTTGTTTTTGTCTGTTCATTTATATTTAATTATGATGATGATTATTAGTTTTGTTCATACAGCAATCACATATTAGTGTGGTTTTCTCAACCTGACCGTATATGACTAGTTTTTGATGGGTGTAAGAACAGAGCTATTATTGAATGTTCACTTCTCTGTAATTCCCAGGAAATTTGTTTCTGTTTTCATGTAAAGATAGGTAATAATGTTCGGAAATGATTGAGAAGAAACAGAAATGCGACTGGAATCAAAAGGTTCAACGTCTTGATAGATGTTATTTTATCTTTGGAATTAACTAACACGCCGATTTGAAGGTGTCGACATATGTATGTTATTTTTTTCAATGGAACGAAATGAAATATATTAGCATTAGATAAAATCCCGAAGGCTCATTGATAATAGTCATACAATTATTCAAAAATTGGTTGTTCTTTCATTAGTTTTATTAATATCATGAAATGTTAAAAGATAAATGCTCCTCTATTTATTAATAATCTTTTCGACGAAATCATAATTACTTTATAGGTAGGTAGTTAGCTGGACATCCATAGGGCAACTGCTTTTAATTCTCACCATTTTAAACTGGATGACCGTTACTTGGATGTATATAACTCAATATGATATGTTTTTCTCCTGCTCTTGTTTTATATTCAAATTCAAATTCTTTATTGGTGACAAAACAATGGCTTGCTACACAAGTCTATGAAATATTAATTTAAAAAAAAACATAAAGGGTTAAAACAATTAGTCCTACATCTAGCCAAAAACAAATAGTTAAAATTATTTATTAAAGTCTCATAAAGAAACTCACTACTATATGCATAAAAAGCATTTTCCATTAAAAAACTCGATACATGGAAGTTGTCTGACTGCGATTGGCAATTTGTTGAAAAATTTGGGTCCCAGGTAATGAGGCCCGTCTTGAGTTCTTTTGAGACGTCAGAAGTTTGAGAGCACGTTTGGCTTGAGCCCAAGCGAATGGCCATCATAGTGACATTCATATCGATTTAGACTCCTTTTGATATGTAACATATTTTCCAGTATGTAGATGGAGGGCAGTGTCAGAACTCAAAGATTAATAAAAAGCTCCCTACAATCTTCCCTATAGCCTAATCCTCCCAAAATTCTTATGGCTTTTCTCTGAAGCCCGAAAATTTTCTCAGCATGACATGAATACAAGGACAGCATAGGCCATTCTACGATGAAATACACCAAAGTAGGCAGATCTCAGAACCTCACGAGACACACAGTCTGACACCGCGGAGCATAAAAAGATTGTTCTTTAGTCCAGACACCAACTTGTCAACCTGTACCTCCCACATCGTGAACCAAAGCTTGGTCCTTTCCTGCAGTCTCTTGGAGTCAGCAACAACATCTGTTACGGAATCAGCAGAGGTCGAGATGGTGGTGTCATCAGCAAAACATGTAAATTTGGCACTGGGCTCAATATTTGATAAGTCATTGACAAAAATTAAGAATAAGAGAGGCCCAAGCACAGATCCCTGTGGGACACCAATATCAATAGTGCCCTTCGCTGATGTGGCACCACCAACCCGAACCGCCTGAGTTCTTTCTGTCAAATAAGATGTTATTAGATCAATGCTGCTATTGTCAAAATGATAGACAGACAGAACCCTCATTGAATGAGTCCAAAATATATGATGTGAAGTCAGCTATTGCCAGGGTGGTATCATACCCTTTCGAAAACCAAATTGACAGTCAGTGAAATAATCATTAGAGATGAAGTAATTAGTGATCTGGATTGCAATAAATTTTTCAAAGATTTTCGAGGAAACTGGCAACAGTGATATCGGTCTATAATTTTCAGGAAGATTCCTGTTACACTTTTTAAAAATAGGAGTCAATAGAGCCTCTTTAAGGAAGTTTGGAAAATTTGGTTTGTTTATGCAAGCATTTATAAGCTTAGTTACTGCAACAATAATCTGATTTTTTACTGATTGTATCAATTTTACACTGAGACCAAAGATATCCCAGACTGCTCTTGTTTTTTAGACTGTCAATGAGGTCCCCTACTTCATTGAAAGATACCTCTCTAAAGAGGAAAGGATTCGAGGGGGAAGCAACAGTAGGCATTAAATCAGATGGGGTCAAATCAGCAGGTAGAACCAACTCCGCCAAATCATGGGCAAAAATTTGTGAAAAAGTTATTAAATGCATCAAGAGAAATAGGACAATTTTGATCAAAATTTGCTCCACCACCTGTTCTCGATCTAATAAGTATGAAGAAATAAAATCAGCTACCTTATCCCTAATTCCATAATGAGGAAGTTTATCTAACAGAACTGAGTGCGACACACAGTCAAAGGCCTTCGAGAGGTCACAGTGGTGACTGCCTCCCCCCTCTCAAAGGACTCCACAAGGTGCCGCACCAACTCATCCATGGCATGAACAGCTGACAACTCCCTCCTAAATCCAAACTGTCATCTTGACAATAAGTTATTTGCATTCAAAAACTTTGATATTCTCCTATTAAGTGCAGCTTCTATAGGTTTTGAGAGAACTGGAGTGATAGTAATAGGTCGGTAATTACTAGCCTGACTTAAATCCCCTTTTTTAAATATAAGTATTACCTTGCCAAACTTCAGCTTGTCCGGAAACTCACCAGTCTCAAAACAAGTGTTGATAATTTTTGCCATTGGCACCGTTAGGCCTTCTCTTAACTTTTTTAAAATTTTATTGCTTAAGCCATAGATATCAAGTGCCGTGCTATCAGATAGATCAGCTATAATATGTCCCACCTCTGCAGGGTCCACATGCATGAGAAAGAGGTTTTTGTCAAACTGTATATGGAAGGAAGTAATATCTACTGGGTTGTTGTTGGGGCAATGCCCGCTATTTTTGCTTCTCTATAATATTTGAAATAACACACCACATTAACACAACAACTTACAGGTTTATTAAAACTAATTTACAATACTTACACTTTTAACTTCGACAGCTGCAATTTCAAAGTCTCTCACACTATCAATAATTTAAGTTTTCTGAATTCTAAATTGCTTTTTACATAAATGATCACATCTCCCCCATTATACTCTACGAGAGAAATGATTGGCTATGGCATAGTTTTCAAAATTACAACTTTCTACCGATTGTTGGTTAAGCCAGTATTTACATAAGCACATAAAGTCATAGCCACCATCTTCAATCAACATCTCCAACTCATCAATCTTATGCTGGAGACTTATGACACTCAAAAACAGTATCCGCAGGCCTGCTTCCCTTGCGAACAGTGACTTACTGTTATGTTTCCTATATAAAAATTTTGACTATAACTTTTCTGCCTTTTAAAATCAAACCTTTTTACACCCACTCCCTTGGGCCAGAACTGGGCACAACACATTTCATCCTTCTTCTGGAAGGGGGCCATAACTTGAAAGCATTTATTTTTTGTTGGATCGGTTGGTAGTTCGGTAACATTAATTTCAAGTCTTGTCTGTCTTTGTGAAATTGGTTCATTGTGACCAAGGTTTACGAGTGTCATCATGATTTCCAACTATTTGGTTTCTATTCTCTTGGTTTCGCTAGTTTTACCTGGCGTTGCCTCAGATATCGGTGCAGATTGGTGTTTCGATAAGATATTGTCTCTTTGGGCGATCTTTTCATTTGATTTTTTACTAATTTTTCGTTATTGTTTACGTTTTTTTCCTGGATAAGTTTTTCTTCTAGATAGTTGAGTTTCTCTTCTTGAAGACGTATTATGCTCAGTTTGTCTTGAATTATAGTTTCCTTGTTTTTAATCATTTGTTTCAGAAGGCTAATTTCGATTTCATAGGGATTTGAGGTTAGATTTGATTCACAGAATGCCAATAAGCCTCATTCAGCAATGAAACAAACTGGTCAAGTCTCATCAGCCTGCCCGGCAAAACTCCAATCAACATTGCAAACTGCATCAAAAAAATCCAGCTTCCCAGCCTGTGTAATAGGTCGACAAATTTTCCGGTCTACCTGTACCTTAGTTTTTTTACTTAAGGTGTGTACTTTTGCTAATAGACCTTTGTGATCAGAGAGATTTAATTCTAAAGTAACAGAAAGTGGGTCAGCTAAAGATTCGCTCACAAATATGTTGTCAAGCAATGCATTGCCACGAGTTGGGAGTTAATATGGTCTTTCTCATACCAAAAGAGTCAAACAAGTCACAAAGATGCACTTCCCTTATTTCAACACCCCCCAAATCTACAGTAAAATCACCGGCTACTATTACCTGTTTAGTTGTTCCCAGTGCCACCAGTACAGCCTCCATTGAGTCAAGAAACAAATCAAAATTACCCGATGGTGATCTATAAACAGTCAAAACATACAAGTTAGGATTCTCAACAAAAACACCAGAAACTTGCATTTTTTACACATTGGAAAAGTGTGTTCTTTTAATAATAATTGGTTTTGCAGGAAAATATGCTGCCAGTCTAGTTGATGCGGCACTCACTATAATCGAATTAATTATTCATTTTCTTATTGTAATCAGTAAAAGTGATATTTGCTGATATTTTATATCCAGTCACTGGAATTATATTTTCTGAAAAACAGGGTTGTGTAAGTTATGACTCTACTAAAACGCAATTTTCTGATTATTTGCACAGCAAGAATACTTATTATTTATGTTCCATTTTCACTCAGACCTTTTGAAGAGTCTAACTGAATTTGCATTCACATTGCTTTATTAATTATTATCAATAGTTAAGTCTTATATGTGTTTTGATATTGTGATCGATACAACATTTCTTCGATAACTTGAAGTAAGGCATCCTCATTCGCATTTAAAGATCCTTTACACAAATAGTGCACTATGTAAAAATCGACCTCTCCTATTGGTCGATCCATCTCATATTACGAGATGTCTGCGTGATGCAATCGATTTCTATCAATAGCTCTTGTGGTGTAGAGGTTTAGATCATTGGGTCTCACCTGGAAAACGCGGGTTCGAACCCCGTGGCTTTTTTTATTTTTTTTTAAAGACTATGTTTCTAAACAGCTTTTTTTCTTGATTTTGGGTATGTCTTGGGTTAGATTGGGTTAGCACCTGGTTAGTTTCCTTTTCTTGAGCCCCCGTAGGGAGCGAAGCGACCGGAGGGTCATGCGGATCGACCAATGGGAAAGGCCGATTTTTATATAGTGCACTATTTGTGTAAAGGATCTTATAATGCTCCTCATTCTCACAAAAGAGTAATCTTGGAACAAGCTTGTTATACAATTGGTTATCTTTTTCACCTCTGCCTAGTGCTGCAGTCTAATAACTAATACGAATAAGTCATAGCAGGTATCTTAAGCTAATGTAAATTTGACAAAGGTTTCTTAAAGGCAGTTTTGTAAGACATTGCACCGCAATGATTCGAGGATCTAAAAGTGGCGACGGCCGTTGGACTAGCCAAATAAAAATCAGATGATTTTAAATGAAATTCTTTTATTAATTTAGTTTGATCCGTTTTTTTTTTTCTGAGAAAGGGCAAAAGGGCTTTTTGTGTTTAGCTATCTTTAGAAAATTCACTCAATTTAGGCTTTGTAAGGTTTCGTTTATATGTGTGATAATATATTTGATAAATTTAATTAATAATTGTTGCTCAGTTTTGTTAGATGATGTAATATGAATCTGTGATATTACAAATTAGTAAGCTACTTTATTCATTGTAAATATAAACTATCTTGTATAATAGAAATGTTTCTTGAACTTTAAATAAATAGGTAGTTTTTGATATAATACCGGCATTGGAGTTTTAATATACCAACCACACCATTCCTCTCCTTCTTCGTTGCTCCACTGTACATTTGTACATGATTTAATTATTTCAATTTCAAGGAGCTTTTAATTGAAAGTATTGAAATTTGTATTGCAAGAATGAGTGAAGGAACCTTTCTGCTAAGTAGGTCTGTGCATCCAGGGCAACCATTTTCATTCTAAACATTTTAAACGCTATCATCATCACCTCCCCCCCCCCCCCCCCCCAGTGATGATGATAGTGTTCATCTGTGATGTGTGGCAAGAGAAACTCCTGCCACACATCACAGATAAAATGCAAAATACAAAAAACGGTCCCAACTGATTAAAGATCTCGGGACCAGTATCTAAATACGAAGGTATACAGGCGGCCATAAAGGAAACTCATGCCGAAGATAAGGCCCAACTCGATTTAAGAGGGGAGATAGCTGGGTATGACTTACTGGGAGCCACGTATGACAGATTCTACGGCGTCGCAACCTACGTGCGTAGTGATATAGAAAATGCCTTGCTAGTTACAACCTCCACCGAGAATGATATCCACGAAGTAGTAATCAGAATAGGAGAAGTGACCTTAGTTAACATCTATAAGCCCCCCGCTACTATCTGGCCCCCTGAGGTAATAAAAACTCACCCACACCCCAGCATGTATATTGGAGACATTCATAATAATAATAATAATAATATCTATTGATGATGTACGTAATGTAAATATTTTCACACGTCAAATATAAAGGTAAAACTTAAAAATATACAGTTTAAAAAAGTCATGAAAGTTGTTTTTTTTTAGGTAAAATATTAATAAAACAAAACACAATATATTAACAAATAAGAGATAATTTGACAAACAATACAGCATAAAGCAATAAGATAGCTAAGGCAACCGCCTATACGCCCCTGAACAGTTTCTACCTTAAATCATCGAAATTATTATGAAATATTCCTCCAGGTCATAAAAGGCCTTCACCTTGAGATAATTTTTAACTTTAGTCTTAAATAGATGGTAGTCCAAGTTTTTAACACACAGTGGCAACAGATTAAAAAATTTAACTCCAAAATATATTATAGTTTAAGGAAAAATAATTATCCTTATTTCTGGTGTTGTAGCTGTGATAATCACGATTGTATGTATAATCACCCATATTAGCCCTCACATGGAGAAGACAACTCATTATATACAAGGAAGGAAGAGTTATAATGCCCAAAGAGACAAAACTGGCCCTGCAGCGGTCTCTAAAATTGACTCCAGTCATAATTCTTATGCAGCGTCTCTGGATTGCAAATATCTTGGAAGCATGTGGTGAATGCCTCCAGCACAGGATAACATAGGCAAGAGGAGAGTGAAAATGATCATAGTAAGAACTCATAAGTACATCTGGTGAAATAATACTTTTTAGATTGCGAATTATAAAGGTTTTTTTACTAAGGGCACTCGTAAGATAGTCAGCGTGTTTCTCCCATGTAAGCCCAGAATCCAAGTAAATGCCCAAAAACTTCACAGAGCCATCCGGAGGCCTCAAGGAAAAGTCCAACAGCTGAGTCTTTGCCTCATTTATGCTCAACCCATTCTACAAAAACCACTGTTGCACATAGGACTGCACAATTTTGGTCTGCCGATCAAGGTCAGTCAAACTATCAGCCCTCTCAATTGCTGTGGTGTCATCTGCAATCTGCAAACAATACAATCTTCGTGTTGGCCAGTGATACACACGATGGAATGTCATTCACATAAAGTAAAAATAAAATTGGACCAAGGACAGAGCCCTGTGGCGCCCCATGTACAACTGGCTTCCTACTTGAAGTAGCCCCACCATATGTTACATATTGTCATCGATTGGACAGGTACAATTTTATTAGATCAATGCTGTTTTTATTAAAGTTATATTTAAGAAGCTTATCTATCAGTAGTTTATGAGACACGCAGTCAAAGGTCAAAGAAGGAGACCCGAGCATACAGTTTTTCCATCAAAACACTCCTGTATGAAAGTCATGAGTTGGCTGATTGCCACAGTTGTTGACATGCTAGAACGGAAGCCAAACTGACACGGGTTAAATAACTGATGAGTTTCAAGGTGATCACACATTTGCTTCTTTAAAGCACTTTCGAAAATTTTACCAAACAGGGGCACAATTGATGTAGGCCTATAATCGTAGACAAGGCCGCAGTGGCACCCGGGCGGCGGAGGCTAAGCCGCCGAAGGCGGAAAATTTGGGGGGTACCACGCCCAATTTTTACCCAAAAGTCGTTAAAATCGTTAAAAAAACAAGGATTCGGTACCCTCTTGAATGGCATGGCATGAATGGTGTGTTGCAAAATGAGTCGGACAGGCCCCCCCTGTCTACGCCCATGTGTATAGTTCTGTTAATGTTTGATGAATCAAAATAACGATTTGAGTGTGGAAGATTTTTTGTAATGTTATCAGAGATTTGCGAGAAAAAGTAATTAAACTCGTTTGCCGTTAATTTGAGAGAATTTGTTTTTCCGACAGTTGGGTTGCTGTTCGCAGTAACATCCCACACAGCTTTATTTTTATTATTTGAACGATTAATATGCCTGTTATTTGGCTTCTTTCTTACTTTTTTCTATTAAGATTCTATAATCATTGCGAAAGGATTTTAACAAATCGGGTGGAACCAAGACATGGTTTGACCTGCTCAAGTGGGTCAAGAATTTCAGGGTTTCCCTTGTTTGCTCTATCTCGTCTGTAAACCAATGTATTTTATAAGCACTGGCCACTGTTGGCTAACTTGGTCTTTTCAGGAAATGATACGTCACAGACATCCTTTATTAGGCTGATGAAAGACTCAAAGAGTGCACTGAAGGAAAGTGACTCACTATCAACAAAAGACCAGTCAGCAACACTAACCATTTGGTATAAATTAAAAAGCCCAAAGTCTGTAATGGATCTGTAGACAATCCTAATGTTACTCTTCCTTATAGGTGTCTCCTCCATTAAGTATTTAAAAGATATTGCTAAATGATCTGACATGCAGGGATCTATGATTTCATAGTTCGTATTTTGACATATATTTGTGAAAATGTTATCCATACATGCCTGATTCCTGGTTGGCTGAAAGACAACTCTAGACAACCCGTAAGACTCAAACCAATTCGACACCATCCGAGCCTCCAAAGAATTGGTTTGAAAGTGGACATTGAAGTCTCCAGTCAGCACAATTCCCCTAACCAAGTCCATCCTGTCCAAAACTGCGGCTAACCCACTTAAGAAGATGGTCTGATCACCCATTGGGGATCTATAAATTGTTATGATTTGTATGTTATTGCAAAGAACACCCGCAACTTCAAAATGAAGCTCCTCAGACATACCAATAACATCAAAAGGCAGCGGCCGCACTTCAAGCGACTGTTTAACGAAAATTGCTACACCACCGTGACCATGGTCAGTCCTACCAAAGCCAGAGGCAATAACAAAACCACTAATGTGTGTGCAACCCAGATCATCTGGTTTTAACCAGAGTTGGTTAATACATAAAATAAAAATGATTATCCTCGAGGAATGATTCTGACAAAAAAGTTTTATTTCTAAGACACTGGATGTTATAATGTAAAAAATGTAAAAAAGTCAGAGGAGCACAGACCTGCCCATCTGCCCCATTGTTATTTAAAACATTTCGTAGTATTGGTTTATTTTCTCTGTTGGAAATTGTTGCTAGTTCTGTTTGATTGACGAGTACTTGATCTGACTGATTAGAGCGGATTGGTTCGAAAAAATGTGATTTTTTTAATAATGATGTTTTCAGGCCAATTATTGAGATTTAACAGACTTTTTCCAGCCATGATTTTAAAAGCTTTGTACTCTCCAGACTTCACTGGTACTGGTACTTGTTTTTCAGGTAATCCAGTAGACCCGAGTCAGCTATATCTGTAGATATCTTGGACACAAATACCGATGTTTGCGGCGTAGATGCAACCAGTTTATTGTCTGCAGTCTTCTTCCAGCCCACTATTGCAACATTTTTCTTTTGAGAATTGCCTGCTGTTCCTTTCCGCTGGATAGGTACTTGATGAGAAGGTGCCTCAGTTTGATTAGTTTTCAGATGTTGTTGAAGATTGGCTAGTTCAACTTTCAGATTATGTAACTCATCCTGCTGGGACTGGTATTTGGTAGCGAGTGCATCTAGTGTTCTCTTCAGTTCTTCCATCTCGTTTACCCCAGTAGGTTTTGAAATGACCCGATCAGGTTGCAGTTTAGCCATATTTCCTATTATGGTCTTATTTTGGTTATATAGCTTTGAGTTCTGTTCTTCCATTTTTCTGTTGGTCGTTTCAATTTGCTTGTTGAGTGAGATTTTCAGTTCCATCCGTATTAGTGAAATAACAAATGCCCTTAAAGAAATGAAACTAGGAAAAACGCCAAGTTTTGATGGTATTCATCCCGAATTCCTAATATACTGCGGTGCCTACACGAAACAGTGGCTTGTGAATTTTTTTACAAAAATCCTTCACGCGGGCAATATTCTTCCCTCACTTAAACGAGCAAAGATCATTGCAATCCTGAAACCTGGAAAGTCCAACGACAGGCCAGAAAATTACCGCCCCATCGCGCTACTTAGTATGGTCAGCGAATAATAACTACGATAAGAAGATTCACTCTATGCGGCGGCACGTCAACGGTATGTCTCCTTCCCCGCGCGAAAACTAGCATGATACTGGCATGTGACCTTTGGACCCGGCGCACACTGGTCAAATTTCTAGGAAAGCTGGCCATAATAAGGTTTACCAGAAATAAGACATGCAAGTTATTAAGTATTACACGTTTAATATATCGTGTTTTAGAGAAATAATTGTTGAATTTTTTGCTCATCATCTATATTTATATATAGGGAGTATCAATTAGCACTAACGATAAAAATCATGTATAAAAATCATTTGTATGTTCATAAATCGTTTTAGAAAATGATTTTGAAAATTAAGGGCTCCTTCGTTGTAAAGAAAAGGGTTTTAAATTTTTAATTCGATGATCCAAATTTTGTTTTTGCAAGGGTTAATTCAGGAGTCACACGAGCAAAATGAATGTTAAGCGGACGACAGAAACGCGTTGATGAGGGCCTGAAATTTTGCCATACATGTATTTCAGAGTTATCATTTTCTTTCTTAAATTAATCTAATAGGAACGAAACTAGTAAAAAATATAGAAGCATCAGTGCAGCTGTTGTTCAAAAACACTTGCTTATATTCTGACTATCCCAAGGTAATATTAAAGCCATATTTACAAATTAAAACTAAATTATAAATTTTTATCTGCTGATTCAGCCCAAGTATTTATTACCTCTTTTTATAATGACATCAGTCTTGCATCAGCAATAATGATTCTGCCGAAATTTAAGCTTCAGTTTCACTTACTACAATATTATGGGATTAGGGGTGGGCGACAATAATCGATTATTCGATTCACTTTTAAGAAATTACCGATTAATCGACTTATCGATTAATATTTCAGAAAATATGGATGATCGATTATATCGATTAATCGGTTATACAGTTGTTTGCTAAAATATTAAGCGTTTAATCGATTATTCAATTTCTTGCCCACCCGGTACCGATGACTTTACAACAGATATAGCTTTTAAAATTCCAATAATTTAATAATGCGTTGAGTTAAGGGTAATTTAAATGACATTTGAAAATACCTTACGTACAATATATGAAGCAAAAAAAAAACAGAGAAACGTAAATGCTCAAACAAGACAGCAGCAGGGAAAGCTGCGCACGTTAAAAATTTAGCCAATAAGGGATCCTCATTTGCATTTTAAGATCCTTTACACAAATAGTACACTATGTAAAAATCGACGTCTCCTATTGGTTGATCCATCTCGTATTACAATATGTCTTCGTGATGCAAGCAATTTCTGCCAAGAGCTCTCCGGAGTGTCGTGGTGTAGAGGTTTAGACAGCTGGGTCTCACCTAGACGGCCTGGGTTCGATCCCCGTTCCTTTTTTTATTTTTTTTAAGTTTATGTTTCTAAACAGTTTTTTTCTTGATTTTGGGTACGTCTTGGATTAGTTTGGGTATGTCTTGGGTTAGTTTGGGTTAGCACCTGGTTAGTTTCCTTTCTTCGAGCCCCCGTAGCGAGCGAAGCGAGCGGAGGGCTATGCGAATTGAACAAAAGGAGAGGCCGATTTTTTATAGGGCACTATTTGTGTAAAGGATCTTATAACGCTCCTCATTTCGACGCGCCATTTTCTGATAATCTGGCTTCAGTACTTCAGTTGTTGCACAATTAGGTATAACACCAACACATATCCTCAACGGAGTGTTAGCACGTTAGCTGTGTAGTATATCAGTCTTTATCTTTTTATTATGTATTTGGGCAAAACTATTTAATAAGAAGGATCACTTTCCGCGGCGGCATGTCAACGATATCGGCAGGCCATGATACAAATAAAACAATCATGTTGGCAGACGACCTTTGACGCGGCGGCCATAGACCAGCTCATCCTTTTGTCAGATTAATTTTCACGCCTAAATTATATAGTCGAGTCAATATTCGATATAAGATAATATAGCTATTTTTTAGTTGTATTGTATTACAAAATAGGAATGAAATATACAGTATATACAAAATTTAATTAAATATTAAAAGATGGGGAAAAATCGAGCAACATTTTCTTCTTGATGTCTTTTGTCAGAATATTAGTATTCGGAAATATAGTGAAATCATTAGCACAAAATCAAAATCTTTTAAATATTAGTTATTACATACCTTGCGTATTGTTATCAATAATAACTAATTAAAAACGTTAACAGATTTTTGAAACAGCCTGTTGAATACAAACTTTATTAAAACATGTATTTGGTGATAATAATAAAAAAAACATAACGTAAGTTTGACATGGAGCTGCAAACAATTCAGAAGATATCAATTGTGTTTTTCCAAAGCCAAATAGAGTGTTAGAGTGCTATAAATAATTTCGTCATAAATTTGATTAAATATACCGCAAACGAAAATATCGTTTATGACCAGCTTTTATTTAAATTCAACCTGTGTGCGGCGAAATTCGCCGAACGTTACCAGGCAACGAAGAAATTAAACGACGATCCCTTTGTAGTGCTCTCTTGTCATTAAGTGGACCTTCTTGTCGTAGTTAATATTCGCTGGTATGGTCTATAAATTACTGGAAAGAGTGCTTCTTAACAGAATCAACCAAAGAATACTTGAAAATATTCCCATCGAACAAGCAGGATTCCGCCTCCAACGCAGCTGTACAGATCAAGTTCTGTCGCTGATGACATTTATAGAGGCCGTATTTCAGAGGGAAAAAAGTAGCTGCAGCATTTATAGACTTAACGGCAGCCTCTATGACACCGTCTGGAGACAGGGTCTGATATATAAACTGATCCGAGCCATTCCCTGTAAAAGGGTAACCGACCTCCTTGATAATAAGCTATCAAATAGAACTTTTCAAGTAATAATGGGGAACAAGAAGAGCAAACTGATGAAACTTGATAACGGCCTTCTGTTCTTGCCCCCCTACTTTTAAGCCTCTACATCGCTGATATGCCGGAAACCAGATCACGTAAATTTGGCTATGCGGATGACTGGACCTTGGTAACGGGCCATAGGGACTTTGGAACTGCTGAAAATACTATCACAAGTGACCTAACAGCCCTTAGCGAGTACTTTAGAAAATGGAGATTACAACCAAGTGCACAAAGACCGAAGTATCGGTCTTTCATCTTAACAAAAAATGGCAAATAGAGAAATACGTGTATATCTTGATAATAAATTACTCACTCACAACAAACATCCAAAATACCTTGAAGTTACCCTAGACAGGACGCTGACATTTAAAGAACACCTAGTAAAAACAGCAGCGAAACTAAGAACACGTAACAACATAATCCACAAACTCTGCGGCACCACTTGGGGCTCCTCAGCATCTACTTTGATATCTTCTGCACTTGGCTTGGTGTACCCGGTGGCGGAATACTGTGCTCCAATGTGGCTGAACAGTAAACACACGAACATGATCGATACCCAACTAAACGTTACTATGCGTGCTATATCAGGGACAATCAGACGAACTCTAACAACATGGCTGCATCCTCTCAGCCACATATCCGCTTGGATTTGATTTCGCTCCATCAGTGTAGACCAAAAAAAATTCTGAGAAGAAAGATTCGACTAACAACCCGACCTATTTTGGAGCTCCTAATTTGATTAGTTTTTTTAGATATATTACAATTTTGATATTGATAAAAGTGCATTTAATCACTAAATGAGGGTTAGTTGTTTGGTTAGTTATGAACTATTTTTTGGCGGGTTATGTCAATTCACGCCTTTTGTAGAAATTGGCTAATTCAAGTTTCTTTTCGCGCATTGAATTCTTAAATATTTGGACAAAATTAGCCGTTGATCTTCTTGAAAGTTTGAGTTTTGGGGATCGATTGTGGTCAGAATGAAAGTTTTGAATTGCTCCTGGAATGTTGTCGTGAATTCTTGCATCGTTTTGTGCGTTACACCTACCATATGGCTAGAACCTGTAAAAGTGCATGGTCTAGGCTTATCGAAGTATGTGTTTGGAGATGAATTAGGGGATCGAATCGAATGGAGAGGCCTGTCTAGCTGGGGTTTAAGGAGGGTATGTCTCTTGACACAACCAGGGTAATTAACAGGATAGTCACCTTCCTGAGATAAATATTACGTACAAACTTACTATATCGTCCCTTTCGAAAGTCTAAAGGGCCAGGAATAATACGATTGCAATCTATTTTGTTCATTACGGAAGTATGTGAAATGTTTTGCCAAATAGGCTAGCCCCCTCTCTACCTTTCTAAGGTGTGGGTACACCAACAATGAAACAATAAAGACATTGCATTTTTGAAAGATTCGTGAATGTCATCCGTTTCGATTTTCTTTCTAGTTTTCAAAAATTGTTTAGTACCAAATCCTTTATAATGAATTACCTAAAAAATCGCTACCCTTTCAAATTGTTGACAAACATTTTTCGTATCGCAACGAGAACCAATGGTGAAGGCCTGCAATGCTCGATCGAACTCAAACGAAATAAAAGTGATTCGGTCCTCAACGTCGCCGCAAAAAAATCCAGCCAAGAGAGCCTGGACTTGAAGAACAAGTCGTCGGTAAGCCTTGCAGAATGCCAAAATGTCGCTAAAAGCTCGTCGAGCCACAAAATAACTCCTGTGGACAGCTACAATTCGTTGCCTCTCAGCAAAACATCGTCTGAACATAGTTTTAGAGGAATGTTGGATAGAAAAAAGCCTTCTTTGGACTTAAAGTTCGAAGAAACGGTGGATTCGAGGAAAGAAAAAGCTAATTTAGACAGGCAGCTGAAGTTCAAGTTGAAGAAACTGCAAGCATCCTTCGGCTCATCTGACGACTATACGAGAGAAGTGCCGAACGAAGACAGGCCTAGATTAAAGAGAGCTTATCCCTGGCAGAACTTTAACCTTGACAGTATTTCGCAAGCAGATTTAGACGGAAATCGTCCAAACAGGTCAGCTGGAAGTGCGCGAAGCACGCATAATCTTATCAGATCATCATCGGATAATTCAATGGTAACGGCGAGCAACTCATCTTTAAGCTTTAAATCTTCAAACCACTCTGTAAGGTCCTTTAATGGCGGCAGTTCTACGTCGCTCGATCGGAAAACCTCTAGGGGGAGCTTGGACGAAATTAAGGATCAGATGCCTCTCTTTAAATCCATTCTGAAAAAATCCGCTCACAAGGGTAAACCGGTCAAAGAAGTAACCTTTAACAATATATCAACAATTTATGGTCCGAGCACTTCCTATTCGGTGGTAAGGCACGACAAGAGGAACGTCCGAGAAGGCAAAAGCAATAATTCGTCACCCAAATCGGCGTGCATAAGTGATAACGAATCTTTAAGGACAGTAAAGAAACCTTCGCTTAGTACTGGCCCGGGCGTTGCTGATTGTCTCGGGAGATACGAACCGTTAAGAGAAGAACACAGTTTTTTGAATTTGTTCACTGGGAAAAGACAGAAAATAGTTCCTTGAGTTCTTAAAAATGTAAATAATTTTAGTCAATTTTTAAAAAATTAGCCTTAAAGGTTTCATGTGTGCATCACTCTGGGAAATAAAATATTGTCCTTTATTGTGTTTGTATATAGATGCGCTTTCAGCATGGATGGCGTGCGTTTATGAAAGGGAGCGGATATATGGTTTATCATTTTGATGGGAGATAATGTCTTTAGGGCCTCTGGCAGCAGCTATTGCCTGTTAAAAACCACAGATGTTAAGGCATACAATATATGCCCTACCATTTTGCCTGTGGTTCTGTGATTAGCAGATTTATTCCCCTCCATACCAGCCTTGGGATTCAGATTAGTTTAATCCAAACTAATTGTTAGTTTTTCTCAGTTTGGAAATTCCTCCTTGCAATTGCCTTTGAGAGATGTGTAATATTTTAACTGCCTCTTTTTCTAGCTCCCACACACATTGCAGAACTGCAGCACCCACTAACTCTAGTTTTAGAGCCGTTTTTTGCAAGTCAGATGTACTCTAAACCCTATCATCTTTTGCAGATATTAGTAGGCTGTAGGTCAGATGGTATCTGGTTGTTCTAGGCATATTATTTCACTGAATTTCTAAGGTGTTGCGCCCCATCTGATTGCTCTCTCCAGGGAGATGTGGACGTGAGCCTGCTTCATGGCCAGAAGTTAAGCCGCCCTAAATCCGCTCGTTTCCCCTTGCAGGTACTTCGTTATGTTTTGAAAAAGGAGTGATCGCATGCTCCTTCTAAGTCCTCGAATGCGACCATTGTAATGTCTTTGCTTTTCTAGGAATTGACTGTTGCTTGCCCAAGCAATATTAATTGCTTTAATAAGTCCAATAAGGCTCTAAGCGTATTGCGTAATGGGTCTGTTTGCTAGCTTTTGCGGTACTTCCCCACTAGGCTAGATCTTTAAAATTTGCTAAGAATGAGTACCAGTATCTGTTACTGTCGTAAAATCTTAAATGTGTCCAGCTCAAGAGGCCTCGTAATAAAAACATGTCAAAGCATATGGGGGTAATTTCAGGTTAACAAACCATCTATATGTTCAGATAAGATACTTATTGCAAATCGGTACATTGCTGCATAAGAAAATCTGGCTCGAAGGACCAAAATAAGTAGGAAAATCCATCGAATTTGAAAGAAGCTCGTATATGCCCACTTTATCGAACTGACAAGAGCGTTTGATAAAGCCCAGATATGTGAAATTATAAGAAATACTTTATGGTATACATATAAAAACCATAAGAGAGGTACAGTAAAGCCATATAAACATCTCTTCACAAAAATAATTAACTTTCAACATTTACATAAGCAATTTTGATGCAAATTGGTTAAGGTTCTTTCCTATTGGATCAAGTGCGAAATGTTTTATGTCTTCAGTACTGCTTCTGTATAAACACTGCTCTAAATATACAGTTTTAGAATTTATCTAAAAAAAAATTGTTAAAATATCCGGCTCGAAGGACCAAAAAAGGTGTAATATGTCAAGAAGCTTCAGAGAGCATCAGGGCATCAGTCTCGGCCCAATGTGTGTTCACTCACACACTAATTCGGCCCGGTCTTTCCAGCGAAGGTACACAGCTTCCTTGGCTGGATCCTTCCTATGTCCTGGTCTTAATAAACGAAAGAAATCAACCCTTAATTGGAGGGCCTTCAAAAAACGGGCATTTGAAAAAGTTTTATGTTCTCGAGGATTGGATGATGTTTACCGGCAATTCTTTCTCAGATTCTGATCAGCACATACAGTGTGACCGTATGAAAAATTGCTTAGTTGCTGAGCATAAAAGATTAATCAAATTGCTTGGTACTAAATTGAAATTGCGCAGTGTGGTGGGTAGTACTCATCTAATAACAATATGTCTGGTATTGAGTTATGTATGGCTCTTGCAGTGCAGAACCTTCATAAGAAACCCAAGACGAGAGTTTGATGTTAGAAAGGAAATTGAGTGTGGAAGATATTGTAATAAATTATTACCATTAATACTAAAATTGATTATCAAACTCTTATCCTTCGGGAATATTGACAGAGTATAACAAACCAACTGTTATACTCTGATTTTGATTTCCTCAAATTAATTATTCAAAAGTTTCACCTTAATAGGTGAGGCTTTTAAATACACAGCGCGGTATAATCTAGCCACCAGCTGACCTCCCAAGTTCATATCATTTCGAATGCGGCTGTCGTTTTGACGTGTCATCATGAACTTTTGTCCATTCGATCAAAATTAAAGTGGAAAATTAAAGAAAATGTACAAATTTATTTGTGCAAACATCACCAAGTCACGCAACATCACCAATACATACAAGAAACTTGCGCAAGCTAAAAAAATTCATCATGACAGACCTCAGACAGCCCCCGCAGAAAATTGTGTGGAAGAGATCGTGGATGAGATTCAGGAATATAACGACGAAGAAAATGGGTAAGTGCTACTGGATTAATTCACGTTATTTAATAGACAAAGCGTTTTATGTCACAAGGTGAATTTCTGACAGGTACCTAACGTATTATAATACGTTTTGCAAAATATTTAAGTACCGCCATACCCTGAGTAGCGCCTATCATATTGGATAGGTTACGGATGTTTGGTTTTCTATACGTATACAGGGTGTTCTTTTAGTGCGTAATTATTTGATATCTCGTAGACGACTAGATATTGAAGGTTGCTAAAGACAATAAGGGGGCAACATCGCAGGGAATTCTTGGAAAATAATAATATACAGGATCTTATTTAAATAAAATTAAAAAATTGTACATATACGCATATAATAGATGTATTATTTATTCAATAAAATAGTAATTAAGTATTGCCAAGTACCTTATGAAATTGAAATTTTCCATACGTATACAGGGTCTCCATTTGGTGCGTAAATGTACGATGTCACTTGTCGAAAGAGCCTTCAATTAAAATGTTCTTTCGTTGCATAGGCGAGGTGGCAACGCCGCGCCAAGTGTTCGAAAAATCCTAAAGCTTAGTAAACGTCCATTTTTTTTTAATAGTATTTGCAGCTCCCTCCCACCACTAGACTAATTTTAAAATTAAAATTGGTGTGCTCGTGGACCATACACCATCCCCACAAAATAGAATATATGGCCGATGGCGAAAGCGATAGCAATCTCGATTTCTGTTTAGCTCTACGGTATGGCGATACCGGTAGCATTCTCTTTCTGTTAAGCTCTACGCCCTCTATGAGATCGCTGCTCCATCAAACGAGATCTATCAACTAAATAGAGCGCGCGCGGGTTCGCTCGATCTCTTTCTAGCACTTGGTCGGATAACGTGCTTAACGCTATATTTCCCTCTTTACTAGTAAAGAAGTTTACGCCCTTAAAAAATCCTCAATTTATGTAAAGAAAATAAGAAATAATCGACAACGCCGCAAAAATTGGTGATGGACATACAACGGGTAAAAGAAAATGCATTTTAATTCACCACGCTCTCTTAAACGCCCTGTATACTGTATATGAAAGAAAATCCCTCGAGCGTAGAATTAAAAGTAAATGCGTCATCTAATTCTTTATTCTTTTCTGTAGAGGCCGAGACAGTCCAAGGCCATCAACCAGTCCAACGCGAATGCAAAAGTTTCCATCCGTTTCAAAATTTCCCAGTTTCAAAACGATTCAACCAGCACCGACACTGAAGATGAAAGAGGTTCCCAAATTTTATACAGGTAACTATATTTACCATTGACTAATAATTAATGTATAATATTATAATCAAATATTTGGCCTAGGGACTGGGAAGTTCCACCGAACGTTTCATCCAGACATGAAATTTAAGTGTAGGATACGTGACTGGTGTGATTAGTGACGAACTAATAAATAGATAAAGTAGATTTTTTTGGTAAGAAACCAGATGATGTCACATGTCCTTAACCTGTTTGCTAATTGACTATTAAGTGTCATGGTTTCCATTCCATAGATTCTTTTTTAATTAATTGGAATGTCCTGGTGGAACTATGCTGGGTCCTTCAACGGCTGCCGAAGGCATTCGATACCTTCTTGATATTTCGGTTGCATGAATTCCATTACTATTATATCCTATTATCACTTAAGTCATCTTTAGGCCCTACTTTCCTCAATTTCGATTCAGTTTGTTAAGCAACTCTGGCATTCTCTTCCAACATCGTCGGTAACTTAGTACCTACTTTATTGATTTTAGGTAACTTTATTATAGTGGATCCGCCAACTCCAAGTATCTCTAAAAAGTACTACCACGTATACTCAATTAGTCCCCCTACGGTTCCAAGGCGTTCCTTCTCCTCCGTTCAGGGTAAAAGGTTCGTAACTGACGAATCCAAAGAAAACTATGTAAAAGCCATGGAAAATCTGGAGAATATTCAAAAAAAGAAGTCTGACTTTCAGTTTAAACCGTTGGTAAGAAAATCCAATATTACAACACTGTAACTAATGTAGTGTTCTATCATTTATGGATTATCCATAGGGTGACCATAAACCATAATGTTTCAACAAAATAATAGTACATTTTGAATTCGTAAGGAGAAGCACTGCCGATAAGCGGCGATAAGCCTAGAATGTCAATTTTCAGGCAATTTTATTGTATACACAATATGCGGTGGAACACTTGTTTTGCTTTCATACTGCACCTGCAACTCACTGGAAAGGCAAACGTAAACAAACCAGATGCTACTAATCATGACAAAATATCGTTCTCTCTTCTTCCTTAGTATAACCTATGGTAATGCAACAAAATGAAATAGCGATATAAGCTTCTCAGTAAAATACACTTGTGACGTCGACTGCCCGCTTGCTGGTTCATTGGAAGGCGATCACAGTGGGCTAAAATCCAAATACGCAATGCACAAAAAAGTTTTCTATTTTTGAAGTGAAACTTCTTTAGCGAGGGTAAAGTCAAAAAAAATGAAACGCTTATCAAAGTGAAAGTTAATTAAGCATGTTCCAGCATAGCTAGAGGGTTGAAAATTTCAGGACATGTAGCCGGGGTAAAATGAGGATCTTTGACGAAAATTGGAGGACTTCAGGAGAAGGGTGAGAAGAAAAGAACTAAAATAATTAATTTCGGGAGAACGGGAAGAGCTACGGGGACGATTTTTTTATGGTACGTGCGTCATCAATGGGAGAGGGGGGGGGGTGGTGAATTATACCCCCACTTCCACGGATACCCAAAAATTTTCGAAAAATGGGAAAAAATTGAACAAAACGTAAGAGTTGTTCGGAAAGTAAAGTAAAAGTATTATATAACGAAATAAGAAAAAAATAATAATAAAAAAAAAGTTATAGAAACGCGGTTTTCGGCGAAAAAAAAGGCGAAGGAGTTCAGCTACAAGGTCGGGCATGGCAAAAATGGGGAGAAAAAAAAATACTTTTTGAAAAGAAAAACAAAATTTTTTGAGAAAATGGAAACAAATTTAAGGAAACGCAATAAAATGTCGAAACCAGCGGCAAAGGTTGAAAAAAAATTTAAAAAAATAAAAAATCAATTCCTAATATCTCTTTCAGAAGTTTCACTTCAGTTGTGTGCTTATAAAGGTGAGGCACATAATTTTTTGTTCATAATTATTTCTCTCTTCATTTAAACAAAGGATATAGTTGTGTGTATCTTAGAAAAAAGTACATTTAGTTGTACTTGATAAACCTACGTTCTTTAAAAATAAAGTACTGTCCTAGTAAAAAAAGTACATATGATCATCGTAATTATTCATAACCATTTAAAATGACAGACGCAACTTATCATCAATGATTTCGTTATTTTAGGCAGAGATGCCTGATTTATTGACATATCCTTTGCATTTAACGCGCATGCGCACACATATTAACTGTCAAAGGCACACAGATATGTAGCTCTCGTTGAACTTGAAGTGGACTCCCTTCAAGAAGGGAGCCGTTTGGCGCTGCTACGAGGCAATTTGCCAGTGCACCCTTCGCCCAGCGCTTAGGGAGAGGTAGAGCTACCCTTCTACATCCGTTACACGTTATTCCAGTTTGAAGGGCTTTGTATTCGGGGGCGATCGCAACGTTGTCGGGCCCTGGACCCTGTTACAACCACCGACTTTTCACACGGCACAAATAGAAACCCCTCACTGGGTATTTCCTTTGGCTAAAGACAAACACTTATACGATGAAGTGGCACAGACGACACTGGCTATGACGTCCGCTTTTTTCTCGGGGGGACAAATCGGTCCCTGAACGATTGCCACGCGTTACCCCAAAATGGCCGACGAAAGAGCCGCTACTCAACAGCGATGTTATCCCGACCGAGAACTAAACGGAAGTGGCTCTCTCTCGTTAGTGTCACTGTCAATCGTTAGGATATGGCTATATAAGGCTTGTTTCTACAATGAACGTAAAATAAAGAGAAACGTAATATTAGTGATTAACTGACTGGCCGCTGATAAACAAAAAGAATGTTGGGTTTTGTGTTCTTATCGAGCATACCACCATTATCTTTGTTGAACAAGTACAGGGTGTCCAATTTTCGTTGTCATTGCTGGGTATCTCCATTATTTTGATAAGTAGAGAGATGCGGTTTTCGCAAACTTGGACTACTTTTTCGAGAAACAAAAAATGCTATAATTAAAATTTTCCTAGCCCTCTTCGTTTTCGAGGTACAGGGTGAAATTGAAAATTTGCACTTTTAGGGCATGCCTCTTATCTCACCTGCCTGATAACTTGTCAAAAAGATAAAAACGCATTCTTATAGATCTTTTTACGTAAAATTCAGCGGCGTGCTTGAATATTTTTTCACACATTTTGCCACAATTTCGTAATTCAGGGTGGTTCATTTAAAAAATCATAAGTTTGGGTCGTATGTAAAAAACGGTAGCTCTAAAAAAAATTCTAGTAGGGCACTGAATTATACGTAAAAAGATCTTTAAGAATGCATTTTTATTTTTTTGATAAGTTATCAGGCAGCTAAGATACAATTTTCAAATTCACCCTGTAGCTCGAAAACGAAGAGGGCTAGGAAAATTTTGATTATGGCATTTTTATTTCTCGAAAAAGTAGTCCAGGTTTGCGAAAACCGCTTCTCTCTATCTGTCAAAATAATGGAGATACCTACCCCGCAATGACAACGAAAATTGGACACCCTGTACAAAAATCAAAATAACCACTATAAACATTATAAACAAAACAGAAATCGTACGTCAAAATTGACATTACTGCCAGATTCGACATAGCGGTGAAATTTCTTTTGTAAAAAGGTCACTACGCATATATCTTTTTATGCTGAGCCCATTGAAGAACAGATTTTAATGACGGGTATACACGAATTACGCAAAGGCGTTTGACTAGGACAAACAATTCACGTAAAATGCTTCACTGTGTTTACGTGAGCTACATACGCTCCCTAGAATAAGTTTTAAGTGGATTGAGAACACCTATCAAGAAAGAAGCATTTACGAATTTATTTAATTCTTTTTTTTTAGAATGTACTTACCAAAGCTGGTTCTGCAGCTACCGACGCCTGGGTAAAGAAATACAGAAGAAAATCTAGTAAAACGGAGATCAGCTATCCAACTCACACTATCAAACATAACCTCACGCTAACTAAGAGATATAGAATTCGAGAAGGCTCCGCAGAACGGTAACGTATATTCATCTTTGTTACAGAGCTAGGTTTAAAGGGCGTATATCACTAAGATCTAAAAATCGACAGTTGGTTTTGATGGCGGCGTTATTCTGGTTTAAAAAGTGCATGATAGATCAAAAACTTAGAATAAGTCCTTCTGGCCGCCAAGAACCAATTAAAATAGGTGTAACGTGTATTGTGTAAATGAAATGAAAGGGCTCGGCTTACTGGCGGACCAGATACGTGCATCCTCTGACCGTCAGCGATCTCGGTTTACTGGCGGAAGAGATACGTACGTCCTGTGTATGTAGACAAGCTCGGTTTACTGGCGGACCAGATACGTACATCCTTTGTATGTTAAAGGTTAATCTGCTCCCTGGCATCCGGGTACAAAGTATTCTCGGTTCGACCTACTAGTTTTTATACAGCGTAAAGTAATAATTGAATTGAGATTGATTTTTAAGAAACTTTTCAATGTGATAATTTTCCGTTGGCACTATTGTTTTAGAAAGTCCACCATAACATAGCAAATAACTAATATTTTAGGAAAATTCAGGAAAAACTAGAAGAGAAATTCAAAATGAGGAAGAAGCTACAATCTAAAATATTTAAGAGTATGAATGTGAAGAAGATACAGTATCCCGCTCTGGCGGAACAGGTTAAGAAGGGAAAGTTTAACACAATCGCTGTACGCCCTGAGAATAAGGCTAAGTCATTCGAATGGCAACCGAATAAGGGACCTCTGATACAAGTTCTAAAAAGACAAGAAAATGAATCACAAGGTCAATCACAACAGAAACAAGATGAATCACAAGAGGTTCTCGGTTAGTATCTTGACTTGTAAAATACTAGTAGGAATGACCTAGTTAATTAATTTTTTCATAAATTAAGTAAGTAATTACTAAAAAGCCAAAAAAAACAAATTTAAGTTACCAAAGTGTGATTGTAGGCATATTATATATTTTTCTTTCAACAAATTGAAATATTTTTCAGAGGAAACAAATCAACCAGAAGCAGGCATTGACATCGAGGGAGACTTTGCATCACTTATAAAAAGCCATCCCAATCTTGAAAATGCTAGCAAAGAAGTTAAAATGAAGTTAAAAACCAAGTTCATTCAGCTTTTGCTCAAGTCGGCCAGAAGTTCTACTTCACCGCCTCAAAAAGAAGCTCCAAAAGAGAAACGAACGCCAGAAGCAACAGCAGAAGTGGAACTAGCGCCTGGCGAAGCGCAGAAAGAGGAGGAAACTTTTGAAGAGGAACAGGTTTATGAAGAATACACTCCTGAAGAGGCAGTTAAAGAAGATGGTAAGATGAGATCTTCATGTATGTAATAACATAGAATATTGCATGTAAATACTTCCAATTCAACGTCTAATGTCCCAATTTGTTTCAGATACGAAAAACATTACATCTCATCCTCAAACTTTGTTAGATCCGAAGGTACGCGAAAAAGACTACATGCGCGTCAGGTATCCAAAACCAGTATGGATTGAGGATGCCAACAATTATGATTTAGAAAACGTTTGTATAAAAGAGACTGCTACACGAACTGGATCAGGTAATTTTCTGGAACAAGATGCTGATTAAATTATATAATAAATCGAAAATTTCTTGACAATTACATTGTGTAGAATAGTGAGCTATACACTATCTCATTTATCTCATTTGTGACTACCATTGCAAGCCTTTTTCTAATTCAGGTTCAAACTCTACAGGTTCTATAAGCAACTAAACATCAGAAATCACGTCATTGTCTCACCCAAAATTGCTTATCTCAAAACTGGAATCTGTAAAGTCCTTAAAGCGTTACGAACAGTTTATTTCCACATGTGTTTGTTGCTTTGCAAGCATATCTAATCAACAGTCAATATTTTTAGGACTCATCACAAGAGATTATGCCAAAGAGCCGCCTAAAATAAACTACAAAAAAGTGGAACAGGAAGCAGCAGATTTATCGCGATTTATTCAGAGATTAAAACGGTTACAATACAAGAGCGACGAGGCTATACATAATCTGAGAGCCAGAGAATCACCACGAAACGCTAACGCGAAATTGGATGAATTGAAAAACGAAAGCTTGCAGTTCATAAAACAACTAGGAAAATTGAACGTGAAATTTACCGCTATTAGAGATCCGACGTCCAGCACGAATATGTTATCTAAGAGGCAACAAAGCTCGGAAAGAGTACGGAAATTCCTTACAGGACAGATGACGGGAGAGGAGGAAAGTATTCTACATCCGAAACCACAAAGAAGGGAGGAGGGAGCCCGTTTTTCCAGCTCCAAGAAAACGTCTGCAACTAAACAACAAAGGCATGTAAGCAGGCAGTCCAAGCAGGAAGGAGAACCTCTGAACATTGAGAAGCCTGATGAAACACATGGTTCTAGAATTCTTCTTAACAATAAGGGTAAGCAATCAGTTTTTCGTCACCTATTATTTAGATTTCAAGTTTTGATAACCCAAAAATAATTACTGCTTGTTGATGATACAAGGCAGCTCAACAATATCGGTTTATCAAAAACTAAGACGGTTCGTCTTAGTTTTTGATAAACCGATATTGATGACAGATTTAGGCCAAACCGGAGAGAACAGTATTTAATAGAGAATGTAATGTCATATTAGGTTATTTAGGAAAGGGTAGTAGACAGTAGACTTTTCAGTCCGTTTTATACCAGAACTGGATAAATAGATAGGATTCTCTCCTGGCGACTTGAAGGGGATAATGAGTTTACCAGATTTTGTATCGCCTTTGTTGTTTTTGAGGTCGTTTGATACGGCCTTCAGTAGAGGCCCAAATTAACTGGTTATCTAGACTCAGGCTACCTGAATTTGAGGTGTGATTTTGTGCTAAATGACCTAAATCATCTAATAGAAAAAAAATTCGAAATATTGTAATATACTAAATTGCAGAAGCTACTAAAGAAATACCACCCTGTCCTAAGTTTGAACTTGAACTTGGAGATTGTTATATAAACATTAAAGGCAAACTATAAACAACGGGAGCGATTTTCAACCTTAAGCATGCAATGATCATCACTTTTTTAATATAAATACGCTACCGAACCTTCAGTTCGTCAGACTTTGTTCTCACCACAACCAGCTCCCAAATTAGCTATACAGCTGCCTCCGGGTTCTATCCGCTCCTGCTTTAGGTTCTACTCCTTTATTCCTTACCAAACCTGGTACCGGTTAGTCATTTGACGACTGCTAGGACTAGGGATTTCACAACCACCATAGTAAAGTCAAATCAAGAAGTTTGTCCGAGTTCTGAGAAAGACAAGTGTAAATAGTTAGTTAAAAAGTTTTGAGAAACATTCTAGTCCTCTTAAATAAAACTCAACTCTTTAGGAGGTATTGATAGAACATACAGTGGTAGATTAAGGGAAGCGTTAAGACCCCCGTCATTGTACTAATCGCGACGCGGCTCTTTTCTGAGAAGTTGTTCTTTTAGCAACGCGACAACCGCCAAAACTATTCGTGACAATATACAAAAATGGATTGATCTTGTACATTTATATAATCTTTCCCTAGGAGTCGGTATGGACATAAAATAAGTGCGCGATTGTTTAGATTCATATTTGATTGGTGTAGGCCTTTGCGATTATGCCTTTTGCTCTTCCGTCAGGTTCGACCCTGAAATCGAAAATCAAATGACAGCTGTTTAAGTAAATTATCACAAATACAGTCTTCCAAATATATTAAATTATAACGTTTCTATGCATTTTACGATTTTCTACGCAACAATATTCTTGTTCTACATCTAGGTGATTTGGCAGGTGAAAGAAAATCACAATCTGATAGGCTAGCAAAACCGACGTCATCAGCTGAAGCCACCAATAAAACAACAATAGAAGCAAATACACAAGAAAAATGTAACCAGATGGAAATCAGTCATAAATCTCCAAAAATAGGCGATGTATCGAAGGAAAAAATCCAAATGGGTAAGCATGTTACTTTTCCATTTTGTTCATAATTGTTATTCTTTAGACATTTTATTCCGTATTTATTCACAATCCTGAATACTCATTTTTGAGTAGTTGACTACATTTACTATATATACTGAACAAATCATATTGTATGATTCGGTTCATTGGTTTGAGTTGAGTGGAATTCGCTAGACTGGATTAAAACCATCTGATGCTTGTCGAACAGTCAATAAGAAAAATACCTCAAATACCATTACAAGTATTTTTCTAATTTAATGTGTGGTCCAGACATGCAGTGTAGAAACATTTTTGGTATATTTCTTTGGTCATTTCAATATTAGATGCGCTGTGTTGCATCTGAAGAGCTGAAGCAAGTTCTACTGCATCGACTTTATTCTCTGCTCAGAGTCTTTTTTATTTTAGACGAAAATGATGTTAACCATAAAAACGCAGGGGTGGTGTTGATGATCCGGCAGGGAAAATCACGTGGCGAACGTGAGAGATTGGAAGAATTAAGTGAAGTCGACGAATTAAACTTACGTGCTAGAGAAAGAGAAGAACGGTTTCATCGGAGCAAAACGCTACAGGATGAGAAGAAAAAACGTCAGGAATTAAGGCAAATACTGCAATCTTCGCCCTCAATGAAAGCTCAAGATATAATACCTAGAATCGATAAGGGAGACGCTCATTTGGATGAAAAGTTCGCAATCGGTAAGGAGAATAGTGAATGCGTTTGTAACTTCAAAATTTTAAACAAGATTTATTGATTACATAAATATTTTATTCAGAAAAACTAAAACTAAACTAGTAGTGCTACATTTTGTATATATCATTCGGTTTGGTATTCATTCGATAGCTGATCGCTTTAAGACTATTTAAATTACAATAAATCAAAATATTATCAATGTTACATTATTCCGTACTCTTCTATTATTTAATTTCACTTAAAAAAACTCCTGTGTCTAATAACAATAACATTGGGTGACCGACGGCAAGCCACTAGGTCTTAAAGGCCGTTTTGACCTATTCCGGTCCACCCACACTTACCATACATACCCCTGATCTGAGCTGACTCGTCCTCCTAATGAAAAAGTGCAGTGTGTCCTAGCCTCCTAGTTAAGGAGCCTTAGTTCCTCCCTTGTCAGGTCCGTGCGGCCTATGTATCACTGTAAGGTGAAGGGGGTAAATGTGTTATATTTTTCGAATAGTCTGATTTTGACGCCATCCCTAATTATTGCAAATTGTACGAAAATTTTCAAAAAATTCACAGTTGACCTACTTGGCATGCTCAAAACGCTCATTGAGTTGGAAATTGTATATTCTAAACCGTTTGGGCACTGTATATATTTTTGAAAACGATGTCACTATATCACATTTACCCGTAAAATGGGGCAAATGTGATAATTGCTTGGTGTTCTAGTATGGTATACAATATACCAATTCTATAGGGTTAATGTAAAGAACATGAAAAAGCTACATTTTACTCTTTATTTCAGAATTTTTAAGCAACAAATAATCACTTAAATAGTCATATAAAATATAAACACAAAAAATTTTGATTATAGAGGCTTATAATTATCAAGTTTAAAATTAAATTCGAAAATACCGCGTCGGGTTTTTTTTGGGTTTGGGAGTATTTGGACTATATCTTGATCCTCCATAGTGTCGGTGTCTTCGTCAATTCGGCCAAATGAATTTTTTTATGTTGGAATTTAAAAAAATTAATAACCCTGTCATCTCCAACCTTTTCTTTTATTTGGCCTACAAAGTGCTTTAGACTCTTCTTTGTAGAATACTTCACTACCACCCATTTGCTATGGCAGGATAAACATATTGCTCGAGAGGGCTGTCGTTTTGTTGGTTTTTATCTAAAATTCCTTCATTATCAGTCAGGAAGTCCTCGTCATTAGCTGAGTCCATGTAGGGCACTTCGTTTGAATCCTTTTGAGAACTAAACGAAGTCGACTTCGGCACAATTTTTCTTTTCTTTGTTGGATTAACCTTCTTAGTCATGCTGTAAGGGACGATGGTGATAGGAAATCAATACCAGCACAAATGACAACCTCACCTGCACGTGGTACACCCTGCTAGATAACCAACGAGGCTCTGTCGACCGTGCAACTACCGGAATAATCAGTCCCTCTCAAACAGCCAACAGCTACGGGTGGAGAGCTGTTGAGAGTAAGGGCAACTTCTTGTCCCAGGCACGAGAAATCGATCCTAAAGGGATGGGCCAGTAGATGGCTAACGGCATGAAGATGCAGAATGTAACGGGAACCCCCCTGCATTAAAGATCCCTATGAATATTCCCAAGACATTCATGTGTTCAGGAACTTTACTATGGCAGGAAAACCTACAAGAATGGCCTTCAGTCCCGGGCAGGTGTTAAGTCACCAAGAGGTGCTAAGAACCTCCCGGCTTGACATAGTAAAGCTAAAGAACAAGATGGAAAGTGGAACGGCGCGTACTTTGTATGCCGCAGGTAAACTCGCGAATGCAGTTAAAGAGATGAAAAGGCTGGAAATAGACATTTTGGGAATCAGCGAAACAAGATGGGCAAACAACGGATCATGCCAACCAAACCATTCGCTACCATTCTACTACTCAGGCGTAGAGGAGACCGATGCTAATCACAGAGGTGGAGTGGGAATCTTAATAAAGGACTCGCTTAAGAAATATGTCAAAAATTTCATACCTTACTCTGAAAGGCTAATGTTGCTACAACTAGCGGGAATGTCGATCGATGATCGATATAAATATATTTCAGGTCTACGCGCCCACCGCCGATAAACACATTGACGAAGCTAAACTATCAATAGTCCGTAATCAAATTGATTACTTTCTAATTAATAATAAAAGGCAACAAAACAACTTGAAAAGAGTAGCAGTCTACCCCGGAGCTGACACTGGGTCCGACTATAACCCCCAATAGGCGTCTTTAGGTTTAAGGGGAAAATGGTCGCTAACCGACACAAGACCAACAAATACAATATAGACGCACTCAATAACTTAGAAGAACGAGAAAAGCTTGAAGAAGAACTGGAAAAGAGTTTGGCAGACAATACGTTCGTCGAGGACACCATAGAACAACAGTGGAACAGTTTTAAAGTTAACTATCAAAAGACCACAGAGAAAGTACTGGGATACAAAAAGATGCAAGCTAAGAAAGATCCTTGATATGATGGAGAAAAGGAGACGGGCAAAGGCAAATATATGCAAAAGTACAATGCGATCCACCGTAACTTCCGCCACAAAATCAGAGAGGCAAAAAACCAATGAAATGGATATCTGAACAGTGTACAGAAGCAAAAGAACTGCATGCAAAACATGAAATTTTTCACTTCCATAAAAAGATAAAAGAGAATAACTAACACTTTCAGGAAAAGAAATGCCTCAAGGATTACGAAAAATAACCAGATTTTAAGAGACCCACAGGACATCTGCAAAACATGGGAGACATACATACAAAATCTGTTTGATGATGTACATAATACAGCTCCTAGCAACGTTTCAAACAAAGCGTCCGGCCCACCCATGTTAGAATCGGAAATCCTATAATGCACTATCAATACTAAGAAACAAAAAAAACACCTAACTAATAAGCACCAAACGGATATGCAAACTTTTTAATGCCATATATGACAGTGGCGAGATCCCAACCGATTGGCTGACGTCTACCTTTGTCGTGCGAAGAACACCGCCTCATCAGGCTCATGAGCCAGGTCCTAAAGGCATTCTTGAAGATAATTCATAAAAGGATCTATCAAAGGTGCGAAGAAAAGTCAGGCGAAATTCAGTTCGGTTTTAAAACGGCTTAGAAACGCGAGAAGCCCTATTCTACATGCAACTGCTGGTACAGAAATGCTATGATCAAATGAAGGGTGTATTTATATGCTTTATCGACTATCAAAAAATATTCGACAACGTACGACATGACCTGTTACTCCCGATCTTACGAGAGACAGGCATCGATGAAAAAGACATTTAAATAATACACAAACTGTACTGGAACCAAACAGCAAAACTCCGACTTTACGGCGCACTAGAAACAAATAGGGGCCCGACAGGGTTGCATATTGTCACCATTTGCTGTTCAACATTTATGTAGAGAAGATTTTCCAACTAGCATTGGAAAATAACGTAGGAGGTATAAAAATGAACGGGTTACCCATCAACAACTTGCGATACGCGGATGACACAGCTATTTTGGCAGATAATCTTGAAGACTTACAAGAAACTGTAAGAACAATAAATGAAATAGGAGAGGAATAGGGTCTGAATGTCAACATAGGCAAAACCAAACTGATGGTAGTAAGCCGACAACTACATAATGATGTACAACTCTTCATCGATAACAAACAGATTGAGAGAGTAAGCAAGTTTCAATATCTGGGCACCACTTTGAACGATAAATGGGATAATGATGAGGAAGTTAGAATACGTGTGGCCGCTGCCCGATGCACGTTTGTTAAGTTCAACACCTACCTACTACGACAGGAAGTACCCCTAAATTTACGCCTCCGGGTGGTGAGGTGCTACATCTGGCCAATATTGCTATACGGAGCGGAAACCTGGTCTCTAAAGGTAAAATCCCTTAATAGAATCGAGGCCTTCGAGATGTGGATCCTGAGAAGACTGCTTAAAATATCCTGGGTAGACCATGTATCGAATCAGCAAGTCTTAGAAAGAGCAAACACGCATCGTCAGCTGCTAGATATTGTAAAACAAAGGAAAACATCTTACCTGGGACATATTCTACGAGGCCCTAGATACAACCTTCTGAAAACGATACTTATGGGCAAAATAGAAAGAAAAAGGGGACCGGGTCGGAAGCAACATTCGTAAGTGGTGTAACATCTCAGATGCCGCAACGATATTTAAAAGAGCCGACCCACTGAACACGTGAACGCCGACGCGCTGAAAAGGCACCACAAGAAGAAGAAGCCATATATATTTTTTTCTCTTTCAGACGTGCAACTGCTTCTTCGGATGTCAAAATCTCAGACCCTGGACAAACCTTCGCCCTCCTTTCTCTTTCTGGTTGTCGATTTTGAAGAACTCGTGATAGCAAAATTTCTTCAAATGACCGATTTTTGTTGGGTTCTGTAAGCTGCAGTCGTAACGCTCCTGTATGTTGTGGTGTTGATAATCCTGCATGTTGTGATGTTGATAGCCCTGCTTCATGCGGTGTTGAAGGCCCTGCTTCCTACAAGGTTGATGGCTCTGTTTCCTGCGATGTTGATGGCCCTGCTTTCTGCAATGTTGATAGTTCTACAAATTTATGTTCGGGTTCTTGAGGATGTTTATTGTGAGATTCATATCTTTTTAATGGATCTGGTGGGTATACTTCTTTAGGGACAACATTTTTGTTTAGGGGATAGATGCCGCTCTTACGAAAGCCGTTTTTATAACATCTGCTGATATAGATTGCCATGTTTCACAAAGAAATTGAGAGAATACTTTCTACTGGTATGAGCCGGTAATTTAAGAATAATAACATTGTGTTCGAGGACTACTTCAATTATTTCCAGGCTAATATGGGTAGCATGCCCATCGTATATGATGACGACTGGTAGGAATGATGGTTTTTAAGAAATAGTTCTTGAAAATGTCACTTTTCATCCATCCCTTTTTGCTTGCAGCGTAAACATTTCCAGGGGATTCTGTACCTTTTGGTGCCATCCATTAGTCCCATATAAATGAACCTTTAAAAATAATCAAAGGTGGTGCTTTATCGCCTGCAGCATTACACATAGCGAGAATAGTAGTATTATTGTCTTGACCAGGAGAGCTTATGGTCCGTGAGGAGGCTTTATTAATTTGACCAACAACTTTACTTGTCTGATCTAAGGGCCATAAGCACTCAGGTTTGTCAGTCAAGTTGTGTTCATTAAGGATTTTTTTCCAAAAGATCGACATATCCATAAATTATAAATGGGTCTGTCGCCTTCTTTCGAGCATATTCAATGTTTTGTGGTATCTTCAGGCTAAGGTTGTGTCGTTTTTTGAACGCCAAAAACCAATCTTCTCCTGGAACTCCATCCTTAAATTTAGTTTCTTTTTTATTGGCTGTAATATAGGTTCCGACAGAATCTAGCACTTCCTTTCGCTACATTCCAAAACCTTATTTTTCCAGTACCTTTAATTCATTTGCCAATTTTACCTCTTCCTCTTTATTGATGTAAGTAGGTCAACCTTTATTTTCTTTAGTTTCACACGGCTATACAAAGTAACATGGTATGGCGTAATTGCATGTGCTGCATAGATTATGGTTTTTCCGGCTTCTACATCGTTTATTTGTTTTTGAAGATCGGTTTACTCATATTTTGGTTTTTGTCCTTAGTTTTTGGAATATAGTTCCGTACCAATCCTGAAAAAAGATGAAGAGGAAATGTGATATAGGCCATGTGACAGAAGCTATGTCACATTTGCCTCATTGACTATTTATTCAAGGGGCAAATGTGATATACTAAAAAATAAACAATAAGTATTGTTTTACCACAAATTGTATAAAAATTATTAAAATACACAAGCTTAAGGATAATAACCTTAAGGATAATAATCCTTACTTACTTACAATCCCTATGCATAGAACATCGACATTTAAAAAGTCATTTGAATATGTAAGTGTCCGCATGTGGAATAATCTGCCTACTCATATAAAAGAAAGTTCACCTGCAAGTTTTTTATTAAATATAAAAAAATATGTCTTAAATGCGCAACTCACCGGAGTAGTATTGTAATGCTTTAAAGGGACCCACTTGTCATGGTATTGCTTAGCTGATTCCTGCCTTAAAAGTATTGAGCTTTTTATTTTAATCCTTCAGAAATAGAAATAAGTTTCATTTCGTCTTACCGCTTCTGCCTCTTCTGTGGTTCTTGCCGGCCTTTGCTCCCTCTCTTGCTCTTCTGACCTCTCTACTCTCTAAACTATTGATTAATTTATGCATATTGCTCTATCTTTCATAGAATTGTTTTTCTTTTTAAATACAACCGGGTTGTACGGCACATGCGCTGAGTCGCAAGTGTATCGGTTTTAAAATCGCAGTACACTCCGATTACCATATTAATATTGTTGTGATGAAACTTCATAAAATCATGTACACTATTAATGTTTAATAATGTATTATTTATTGAAATTATTGTATTTATTTTTTATGGTAATAAAACTGTTTTGAATTTGAATTTGAATTTGAAGATATGTTACAATTTACCAGGTTTAAATTCTCTCAGATGTGACTTAATTAAAATTGCCATGTGACTTGAAGAATCGTGTTTGGAAAATAGGTGTTTGCGAATTATAGGTTATGTTAGCGGGGTCGGTAATACAGTGAACTTTTTTGGGCGCAAATTAATCTCAAGGGTGTATAGACTGTTGTACGGTAGATGGAAGCATGGATTAACTTTTTTAATTTTAAGGTTGTGGCATTAACTCCTTTAACCCATTATCACATTTACCCCACTTCACCTTAATTATAAATATAATATTGTTTTAAGATTCATAGCATCAATGAATCAAATTTGTAATTTTCTTCGACAACTTGGCGTAACGTCTCTTCTTTTCTGAAAACCACATTGTTCGCCAAAATTTCTGATTTTTCTATCTGTATCTATACTGTCCATTTTTCTTGAAAAAGCTGGAGGTCATGGACCATCCGAAATTCAAAAAATGACCAGGAAAGTCTTCCACTTGATGCAGACAAATTTGAAAAATATTTTTAAGCAGAATCATAAATTGTCTTCTCTGACATACTGGCCAGGGTGGAGTATTTAATATATCCCTTTTAGATTCTTCATCAGGTTGTTAGAGCAAATTCTGGTCAGTATGTTTTCTCATAATTCAGAATTAAATTCGATTTATAGTAAACTTCTAAATATTAACACATCATTAATGTTATTTTGATAGGTGAAAGATCGAAGGAAAAAATTGAAAACATTACCATCGAAGTAACTCCGGAAAAGCAAGAAGTAAAACCTCAAAGAGGTAACCATGTCGTAAAGGAAGAATTAAAGGCTGAAACCACTCTTGATGAACCGTCGAAATGCGATGAACTAAATCAGACCGCCAAAATCTTGTCTAAAAAAAAGAAAATCCTAATAAACAAAGGGTATGCTTTGGAACAACCGCACGCATCGCATAGCATGGAGAAATCTCCCCATCAACTTGAAAAGCGTAAGCAGCAAGAAATGGATTTGAAAACCGAACAAGGTGAGAAGATCAAACAAAATTTGGAGGAGTTTTATCGGAAGAAGAAGCAAGAATGGAACCAGATAGAAAATGACGTGAAACCACAGCAGCATAAGACCAAAAAAGACCTCAGCGAACCACAAATGAGACCCGTTGAATGTTCAGGTGAGCAGGGTTCATCGTATTAGTTATTTTTATGTATCATTACACATTTCAGAAGTTAAAAATAAAATCCAGGCCAACGTCCCGGCGGAGTACCTCCAGGAAAATAATAGTAAGCTGTGTGAGCAGAGCTTAGCGCCCGATGAGCCCCAGAAAGATGAAGGTGATAGTAAAAAAGTGGACAGCCTAAACAAATATGAAACTATTGAAAAAATTGAAGATGATGTAGATGGCAACCTTAAAAAAGAAGTCCAGGAAGAAGATGTATATCCCTTATATCCCACCCGGCCTAAAATGGGATCCGGTGCAGATGGAAGCGAAGGTAAATATAATTGTATGAAAATTTTATTCGTCTGTCAAATTTGACATTTATGTTGTTACTTTCGATCAATTACTAGTGACAAATTTTCAGCTTTTTGGAGATTAAAACTACCAGGTTTTATTTGTGTAATAAAACTACTTCTTTTAGGGCCACTGTCAGTGACATAAATTTTAACTTTATACAGGGGTAAGTAGAAGATTCATGAAATTTTCTTATATAATTCGTGCAATGAAATTGTATCTATACTTTCCGACAAATCTTCTCTCATGCAAATTAAATTGAAAAAAAAAAACACTTGTGCGCTTGTCCAACTTACATTTCTACTGACTGACCAGTTTTTTCTACTTTTGTTTAAAATTTCAAATTAAGATGTGCATGTTAATCTGATATTGTAATATACATATCCACTAGTAAGGTTCCGACAAAACGAATTCTGCCTGAAAATAAAAAGCTACTTAAATGGTGTATTCGTTTTTAGCTACGATAAACGATATGGTGAAAGTGTCGCACAAAACTGTAATGTTTTATTCTTAAAATAAATAATCCTTGTTAAATGTTAATTCTATGATACCCTGTATATTGACACTTAGGGCAAAGGTGGCCTAATAAACAACAAGTATTTACTCTGAGTCTGTATTCCACAGGAACCAAATCTCAGTTAAAAATACATTTTCTATGTTATTATTCTTTTCAGGTACGATCCAATTAATGTCTAAACCTGAGGAAATTGAGTCCAGCCCAAACAATTCACTTGCAATCGATGGCAGCAATCTTGGCATAAAAAGAGGGCTTTTGAAAAATACTGTCGATACTACGGAGAGTAAGAAAACGATTTGCTCTTCAATCCAAGGAAATATGTCACCTAGTAAAGGAGATTACGATTCGGACAGGCAAGCAGAGTATTTGAAAAAGGCCGTCATGACAATGGAAAGTAAGAAAATAATATCCCCCTGTATCCAGAAAACTATTCCCGCAATTAAGGAGATACCGTATCCAAACAGCGAATCCGTGGCGTCGAAACACTTCAAGGAGCAAATTCTAGAGCAGTATTTTGATTCAAAGATAGTGCCAGGAAGTCAGGAGACTATTTACATGCCCAAAGAAAGACTTATTGTGAATAATATTACAGAAGTTGATGATAACAGAAGCTTTCTCGAAGGGAATACGGATTTGGTTCAGGAATCAAGTAAGTTTAATTAAAAACTATTTTCCATCATCATCAATTGTAGGTATAAAATAAACTTGTCGTGATTATTAAGGAAAATATGATCTTTAAAATAATGGTCTTATGGTGGCAAAGTGAATTTGCTTTTCGACGTGTCACCTTTGATCCCAAAGGGATGTGATGAGTCAAATATTTCGCAAAGTTTTGTGTGGTTCGGTGAATAAATAGAATTGGTTATTGGCTTCCTGTCCTGCAATGTGTATCAATTTTCTAGCAGAGCTTCAATATTGTATCATATTCCTGATGATCATAAATTGAAACAGCTACAAGTAATACTGAATTAATTACGAGTTGGTTGATACCTATTGAGGTATGTATATCAATCTTCTAGCAGCATCTTCAACCAACTCTCTTTCTCACAGAGAATATCTTGATTTCCAATGCTCTACTTCACTTTAATAGGCCAGGGATCTGACTTTAAATCATTGATTTGAATTGTACCCATCTGGTACCGCCATTTTTTTCTTCTCTTCAACTACAAGGGAACAGAGACGCTACGTCGTTTCTGGCTTCGAGGAATTGCGTTAAAACGCCCAAAAGAGGTCTTGGTCCTATCTAGGACAAATATAACTGAGGTGCACTAGATATTCTCTAATATCTGTGCATACAAACGGAGAAAATGGCCTAAAAGGGTGTGACTTTTTGTCGTGAAAAAGAGAACCAGCAATTTCGCTGTTGCTCGAGAGAAAGTTGAAACTGCACTGGATAGGCTAGAGAGCGGTGACGGGACCGATGTAGCAGCTTGCCAAATAAAGAGGGGATTCGCGGGAAATATAAGCGTCGGTTTCATTTGAGAGGGTGAAAGCATCTTCTTTCTTCCTTTGACACACTGCTGTTTACAGAACACTGACGAAGACAAGGATATATTAACTTGAAAACGATTAAACACGATTGAATTGACGGAATGACATTTTGCGTTCTAGGGAATGCTGTACATGGCGGACTCTATTATACCAACAAAACCAGGTTCGGACTAAGGGATCGAAATGAAAAACTGAATTTAAATGCACAAATTTCTGTTTGCCTGGGGTTAAATAAATCTATTTTGAGTTTAATTACGGTATATTCATACTACATACATACAAAGTGTTATCACCAAACTATACGGTGAAAAACGATAGTTTATACACATGTTGGGATGTTGCCCCAACAAGGACTATTTGATGCGAAACGTCAGTAAATACGGCTACTACGTTTCCATAAAGGTTCCAAAAAGTTTAGTGCCATCTACAGTACTCCACATGATATAATATTGAAGTAAATCGAATTGAGGGACTCATATTAAGGATTGCCGCTCGAGAAGTCGAATAAGCTGGATAGACTTGAGGAGAGGCTTATGCTGGATAGGCTTATCCATGGATTCTTCCAAGATTGGTTTGAATGTGTTTAGCTTAACGTATGTAACTTTGATTTTGCTTTGGACCTTTCCAACTAATTGTTACTGTAACTCTTTCTTTTCTAGTTGCATGTTGCAATCGACATCTATAACACACTTAGTTTGCTTCTTGTAATCCTGTAATTTGTCCAATAGCAGGCGGTAAAAACCGATGAAGCTATTGCTGCATTTAAGTATGTTTTTTTTGTGTGTTTGTGCAGGTATAACTGTTTATGCACTGTAGTGTATCATTCTAACTGCATTATTCTTAAGTTCCCTGTCTAGTCTATTCTTGAATGCGTTGACACTTTGGGCTGTCACTGTCTGTTCTTCCAGTGCATTCCATGAATAAACAACCCGGTTGTTTAAAAAGTTTTTTTAAGGAAGTTTTGCTGCTTTTTCTTTTTCGTGTTTCTTGGAGTGCCCACGAAGTTTGTTTTGGTTTTGTATGAAGATCTGTCTGATGTTGCAATAATTATAGTAGTCACTAGTGATTTTGTATGTTTTAATTAAGTCTCCTCTATGTCTTCTCTCCCTCAAAGTTGTTAGTTTTAGTCTTGTCAATCTTTCTGTTTATGGAAGGTCTGGTAACTCTGGTGGTATTTTTGTAACTCTTCTTTGTATTTTTTCTAAAACCTCTATGTCTTTGACATAATATGGATTCCAAACTGAGAAAGCATACTCAAGCTTTGGTCGAATATAACTTTTGTATAGTTTGCCTATCATTTCTATTGAATGGTCTTTAAATGCTTGTTTAATGAGGTATACAAATGAATTGGCTTTTCTGACAATCTTCAGAATGTGGTTTTCCCATTTTAAGTCTGAGGTTATCATGGCTCCCAGATCGTTTTGTTCTGTTACGGTTGTCAAATCTGATTGTTCACTTTATATTCTTCATTTGGATTGTTTGGACCAATTCTCAAGACTGTACATTTGGATACATTCAACTTCATTCCCCAGTCTGAAGACCATTTCTCAACAGTCCTCAGGTCAGCCCTTAGCTGCCCTACATGCTCTAACGGTTTTGGATAGAGTTTCCCATCATCTGCAAATTCTTCATATTAGTTTCAATGAGATTCGTAAGGTCAAACAAATATGATGTAAAGAGCATTGGGCCCATGACTGAACCTTGCACAACTCCACTACTCACAAGGTGATCATTTGACAACACACCATTTACTCTCACTTGATAAAATCTCTCATACAGCAGGTCTTCTATTAGTGTTAAGAGTTGGCCTCTCACTACAAAATGCTCCAACTTACCGAGAAGTAGATTATGCGAGACTTTGTCAAATGCCTTCTCATAATCTTGATATATTATGTCTGTGGGCTGGGATTTGTCATAGTTGTCTGTCCAGTCTTGAAGACATTCTAACAAATTTGTTGTTGTAGAACGTTTGGAGAGAAATCCATGTTGTGAGGGTGGTATGAGATTTTCTTCGAAGAAAAATGATGTCAGTTCTGCCACAATAATCTTTTCCATGCATTTTAGTGGATTGCATGTCAAATTAATAGGCCTATAGTTTTGTTGCTTGTGACGGTCACCCTTTTTGAATAGTGGAGTGACTATCGATTTTTTCCACTGCTGAGGAATTTTTCCAAGGGTTAGACACTCCTGCATAGCTTCAGATAGTCGCAAACTAATTGACTCACTACAATTCTGCAATACAATTGTAGGTATCTCATCCGGGCCTGGACTGGAGTCTTTTTTCATACACTTAAGGGCTTGTTTGACTTTTTCCTCATTGAAGATTATTGACTCAAAGGAGCGTTCAACCCTTGTATGGTCTGGCAAAACAGGGAGAGTAAGGTTTTTCTGAGAGAAGGCCTGATCAAACTGTTCTGCAAACTTTTCAGCCATGGTTTTGCTGTCTAAAGCTCATTTGTTATGGGGTCCTTCAGAGTAATTGTGGTCACTTTTGAATTCAGATTTCTGCTTATATATTTAAATACTCTTTTGGGCGAGTCAGCATTGACTAACCCATGCTCATATCTTTTTCTTGCCTCATCTAGTTTCTGTTTTAAAGCATTGTTCTGTATTGTATAGACACTGTAATTTTCTTCTGTTCTGTTGCCTCTGTATTTATCCCATAACTTTCTTTTTTTTGTTGATTTCTCTGAATATTTTCTGGTTTATCCATGGCTTCAGTTGGTTTACTCGTACTGACCTCAACGGTATGTGCAGCACTCTTCAAGGTTCTCTCAAAGCTCTCATATTTAGACACATTTAAGCTTTCAGGTTGTTGTCTGATAAAGTCATTCATTTTGTTGTAAGTCTGCAGTGTAGAAGTTTCTTCTCTGGAATTTATGAGTTGGCTTTGGTGGAAGTTTAAGCTGTGTTTTGGCAGTAATAATAACATGATCGCTGCGGCCGATAGGAGCTTCTGATCTTAGTTCATAGACGCTCTTTGCGTCACTGCAAAGAAACAAATCTAGCAGAGAACTCTGATTGTTCCGGAAACGAGTTGGAAATTTTATTATTTGAGTTGCATCTGATTCTTGGTACATATCCATGAAGTCTTGACTTTTCTTATCTAGTGGGGAAACTGTGAGGTTGTCCCAATTTATGTTAGGGTAGTTGAAATCTCCGATTATAAATGTTGGGTTTTTTGTGGTAAATGCTGTTCTGATCGTGGAGGCTTGCTCATCTGTGGTAGTTCCTGGCCTATTTATAGATGCACGCTACAAGGGCTTTGATTTTGTATATCTAACCAAACTGCATCTATTTGCACATCTGTTAAGTATTTCTAAGAGAGACTACATCTCACTTCATGCCCGTCTACTTCATCTTTAACAAAAATACATGCTCCGCCTCCTCTTTTTTGGTTTGGCCGATCACTTCTAAAGATGTTGTAACCTGCTAGATTTATGATGCTGTCAACTAATCCATCCCTTAACCACAGCTTACCAAACAATCAGCTAGCCGACTCTCCTGTCAAAGTGGAAATAAAAATCTGACGTGACCGACGCCATTTCGGGTTAAAACACAGGGCCGGGATAAGGAGTATTCAATTTTAAATAGACAGGATTGGAGTTTTGATATTATATCTTTTTTTTTTTTTAATTTTATCGTTGATTGGATGCAATCAACGGTTTTAGTTAATTTTTATTTGAATATTTGTGTACCTACATTCTCGCTGAGCCAAAAAAATAGATATCAACTTTTTGTTTTAAATATAGGTACATATACTTAGTTTTTTTTATATATATACGATATTGTCTTAAGCGGGAAGAAAGGAAATATAAACCACTGAAATCATAGAAATATTGATTTATTTTACAAAAATAACTATTTAAGGTATAACATAGGTTTGTTATCAAATATGTATCTATATAAAAGTAAAAATGTATAATTATTGAGTTTTCCATATAATAAGCTTATTAATACCTACTTTTAAAGTTTTTGTTAACATCTTTTAAAGTATAATATAGCCTAACTCGTATGTTTAATTGAATAACAAAATTCTTGGGAAACCCGGGACAAACGTGCCTAAATTGAACTGTTTGAGAAATACTTAGCAACTTTTGACAAATATTTGGCAGGACAACGAATTGTTAGAAATTTTTTTGAAAAATAGATTCAATTTTTGCTATAAAGGCAACAAAGTCAACCTGGGGATTCTTCAGATCAGAATTCCGTATATCTTTGGAAGCATTTTCATATGCACGAAAAAGTATATAAAGGGAGGTGTCATCCAAATCTTGATGTGCTTTTGAATATGCCATGCAAGTTTGACATGTGTGGATTTCCTCGCATCTATTTAAAAGATAACCACACACGCACCAAATAAAATTCTTTTCTAGAATATAATTTTCTCTCTCTCTTTCTCTCTTATGAAATTGATAAAGAATTATTCAATTTTTATGGGACTAAGTGAAACTAACCGAAAGTTAATTGGACGACTAACCAATAAATCTATTAAAATTGATTATAACGTATCGAAACCGGCCAAATAAGTAAAATCAGTTGAGACCAAGTGAAACTAACCGAAAGTTGATTGGACGCCTAACCAAAACTAACCAAATATATTAAAATTGATCATAACGTATAGGAACCGGTTCAAGTGACTAAAATAAGTTGAGAATAAGTGAAACTAACCGAAAGTTGATTGGACGACTAACCAAAACTAACCAAATATATTAAAATTGATCATAACGTATCGAAACCGGTTCAAATGACTAAAATAAGTTGAGACTAAGTGAAACTAACCGACAGTTGATTGAACGACTAACCCAAACTAACCAAATCTATTAAAATTGATTATAACGTATCGGAACCGACTCAAATGACTGAAATAAGTTGAGACTAAGTGAAGCTAACCGCGTTAGATCGGGGATTGAGAGACGTACTGTTGATGACTGTGTCTTTAACATCCTGAGAAATGCGATCCTTTATTCGATGTCAATATTTTGAAAATTCACAGCATTAAATGCTGGTAATTCCCGATTCTTTATTTTTATTTAATTATCCCAAATCCAAAAATGTTCTAAAATGTTAATATAATTTGACATGTAAATGAATGATACAGTTTTTCAATGCCCCCAAATCATATTTTCAAAAATACTGCATGTGTTCCAAATCTGAAAAGTGCTACATACTTGTAAAGAGTTGGACTATACTAAGGTACCGTTGGGTAATAAGGCCGGACAGGCTATAAGGCCATACTGTCAAAAATCTCATAAAAATAAATATTTTATACGCTTAGCGCCATCTATACGTAGGATCACTTCAATTGACCCAAATAACGTGTGGCTGAAGAGAGTAGCATATAGCCGTTGCGCTATAACTTTTTTTGACATGCGCAGTTGCGTTTTATGATGGCCGTTGACTCCAACGCCATCTAGTGTAGTTGGCGTTGACTCGAGCGATTGCATTCGCGCCATGTCTTCGCGATGCAATCAAATTGCCGCAAGAGCCTTCGTAGTCGAGAGGTTTAGATGGTTAGGTCTCAATTTGGCGGCCCGGGTTCAAACCCCGTTGCTTTTTTTTATTTTTTTAAGGTTAAGTTTCTAAACAGTTTCTTTCTTGATTTTGGATATGTCTTGGGTTAGTTTGGGGTAGCACCTGGTTAGTTTCCTTTTCTTGAGCCCCCCGTAGCGAGCGAAGCGAACGGAGGGCCATGCGAAAAGTGAAATAACGTGCCCGTACTTTGTCAGCACTTTCTACGATATATTTTGCTTTATCTAACTAAAAACCAAAATATATTTAACAAAAGCCGTATTATAGTGAATATACAGCAGCTTGCATATGTTTCCGCGAATATATTCCACTGCATTCAATAGTCAACATGGTTTCGAAAATGTTATAGCGTAACGGCTAGACGCTAGTCGAAATTCTATAACTGCGCATGTCATTAAAAGTTATAGCGCAACGGCTATACACTAATGCTGAAGAGCGGCAACCACTCCGCTTGGCAACAGTGCGCCCTAAACAAAATCCGCTATATTTCAAGTGCTGTGCTATAAAATTTCCCGATAAAAGGTATGTGATATTTTCATCAATGCAATTAAGTTGTGTCTATATTTTGGAGCATAGGTTTATGATGATGTCAACAACACTTGTAGACTGCTCATTGAAATTATTTGTTTATTTTGTAAATTTACATAACCTCAAAAACTACAAACTACCAGACAGGTGATAGGGCCCGGGCCTTATTACCTGCCTAGACAGATAATAAGGCAGGCTTTATTACCTGTCACAATGACGGATTTATTACCTGTCACAATGACCAACAATTAAATCCTGCTCGTACACAGAAATTAAATCATTTCATTGTGAATGATTATTTTCAGAAGCTGAAGAACCTCTTGGAGAGAACAGGCCTAAAACATAAGCCTGGACATATTTACAATATGGACGAAAAGGGCTGTAGGCTCAAGCTACACCATCAGCAGAGGATGCTAGCACAGAAGGGAGCTAGAAGAGTGCATTTGATAGGGTCAGAACATAGGGAAAATGTCACAATTGTGGCATGTGCAAATGCGCTCGGCAATGTGATTACATTTTTGGATTCTACTTAGAATTCTAGAATATTTGATGTAGAGATAGTACTTTCACAGCTATAAACAGTTGAAAATCGGTACTTTGGCTAATTTTCACCTTGGTAGCCAGAAGACCGTTAGAGATGAAGTAAAATTAATTTCACATTCCGAGGTACCAGATTTGGTACCCATCGTAGGTGCCACCTGCCAGTCGGTACCGCCAGATAGCTCCTGAAAATTTAAGATAGGTTTGTGGAATTCATTTTGCTCCATCTCTAATGGTATTCTTGATACCAGGGTGAAAAGTAACCAAAGTACCGATTTTCAACCGTTTATAGCTGTGAAAGTACTAACTCTAGAGGTATGACATCATACATCAAATATGCTTAGAGTTTTAAATAGAATCCAAAAATGTAATAAAATATAGGGCGTTTCATTGATAAAAATATAACTTTGTTTGATCATCCTGTATATAAAAAAGTGTCGATTAAAAAATATAAAAAAATAAAGATAATTTTACTAGGAGCAACTTTTGAATTATTTTTTTTTGCAATCCCCGTCGTTTTCGAGATAAGGTATAGGCCTCTCTTAAACGGGCCACCCTGTACAATAATTGTTTTTCTACAGCCGTGCGCAAAATAACTAATTACTAATTTCAAATGAAATCGCAAAATCGACGAATGCCGCGGCATCCTTATTTTACATTCTAAAGCGTACATGGAAAAGAAAATTCTCACTTTTTCCGTCGAGTGTGCTATGAATAGTCATGGCAGCCAAAAGTATAAATAAATGACAGTCGTGCGTTTGTTACAATAATTGTTGCTGGCACTCCTGCTCTAAATGTGCCCGAATAATATGCGAAAAATGACAAGTCATTTGCAAATTTCAGAATAAGTATAGAGAAAAATGTGCATTTAATTTTAAAAAATGCGGCTATAGAAAAAGTTCCGTGTATTTTTTGAACACAAAGTGAGATTGCCATGTTCGAAAGGTTAACGCGCTCCGGCCGCTCCGAGGTAACATTCTTTCTCAAGCGGCAATCCGTTACTTTACGCTCTAAAAACACAAATAACTACTAAAACAATTAATTTGTTTAAGGTAATTTGTAACATAATTTTCTGCAGTTTTTAGCGGCACAAACGTGTCCACCTCGCGGTTTATCCATTTCTATTATATACAAGCTTGCACAGATATTATAAAATAAGTAGTTTGTTCAAGAACGTATGTACACTGTTAATTACTGTAACTAGAAAATATATATACCTAAACTGTAACTACGACACTGGCTAACACAAACAACTCATCTGACACGACCACGAGCGACGAGCCAACACTGTCAAATTTGATAGGTTTTAACCCAAAATGGCGGCCTGCGCGAGGAAATGCGCATACCGTTCAAGCTTTAAGAGTTGGATAGCTGATTGTTTGGTAAGCTGTGCCTTAACCATGTTTCTGTTAGCATGACAATTGTTGGGCTTTTTGCAATTACACTTGCCTTCCATTCATCAATTTTGTTTACCACTGAACTGAGGTTGCTATACCAAAATGAGATCTCAACTACCTCAACCAGACTTAGTTTTTGCAAGTTTTTTTAGTATTTTGGGAATGCCATTGACGTATTTTATTATCAGGTTTGATTGTCCTTCACTCTTTTTCCTTTCCAGCTCTGCCAAAGTCTGCTTTAGGTATTTCCGTTGGTTTTCGGTTTGATCACCTTTAATGTAAACTCCAGGAAATTTTTCCTCCAATGTTTTTCTATTTTTAAGAGCTTTCAATGCTTCCTGTCTTGATGGTAATATTACTTTTATTGGCCTTTTTTTATTTGGTGCCTCCTTTCCAAGTCCATACACCTTGGCAGTCTCCGGTATTTTTAAATTAAGTCCCACATACATTCTACTTATAGTTTCTTTATCCACCCTCTCTTTATCCTCTGCATTGGCCTCATCCACACCAAAAAATATTATATTGTTGGCTCGGTGTTCTCTTTCCCTCATCTCAAATAAAGTTGGCTCTACTCCCATCTCAACCCGACTTTCTACTGGCATTTTGATGTTTTCCATTTTTTTTCTAGATTTTTTAAGGCTAGCTCACCGCAAGATTTTTTTTCTCAACTTGACTCATTTCTTTTCTTATATCTGCTATATCTTCATTTAAAGCCTCATTTTCATTTTTCCTCCTTTCCATCGATTTTTTTTAAAGAGTCTACCTCATTTTTTAATTTTGCCAGATTTTTAGCTGTTTCCTCCCCCTGCTGTTTGGTTTTTTTTAGTTCCACTTGTGATTTTGCACTATTTCTTGGATTTCTGGGAGCTTATTTATGGTTTCTTTACAGCCAGGGCAGAGATAAAGTGTAGCTCTAGAAGGGCTAGGAATAACTCTTATTTCTCCGGCCATTGCACCAGTACATTCGCTGCATATGGTCCTCTTGCAAAAATCGCATGGAAAGCCAAACAGCTTTTCTTTTTCCTCCCTCAATACACATATTTTTGAGCAGTTATAGCAATCCTGTGACATTCCAACCTCACAAACTAATTTTCACAGTTTTATTTGGTTTTTTTTCACAAAAATACTACTTTTCTATATTTTGTTGTTGTTTAAAATGTGTAGTTCTATATTAAAAATACAAAATAGTTCCAATCTGACGCGGATGAAAGCTGATTTAACTCAATTAAACATTTTTTGTAAACAAACAGTCAACACACACATAACCTCCTGTATAGTGTCTCAGTAGAATTTATATTAATTTAAATCATTTTACGTTTTTGCAAATGTATGTCGAATAGAAAAATAAATTTTAAGTTCACTTTTTCACAGATGCGGCGATATTAAGACCCGGAGACGAAATTGTAATACTCGAGAAGAACCTAACGCCGTCAGCTAAAAGGACCAAACCCGACGCAGGCAACGTACCAGCAGTTTCAGCAATACCTGGAACCGGTATTTTAAGTTTGAAACTTCTGGATAAAGCATTGTCTATACGAAACGAGTTTTCTGCTTCCGAGAGCGGAGAATTGGTGGAAACGAGGAGCAAAATAGACGAAATGATCGACAAAATAAAAGCTTTAGAGACCATGCTTAAGATGCAACAAGAATCGCTTTGCACTGAAAGCAAGACAGAAAATAAGCCTAGGATAGCGCCACCAAAGCCACCGACAGGTATTGTATTTGAAAATCACTTAAACTGTACTTACATCCAACAAACTTGTGGACAAACATAAATAAATTGATTTACTATACTATAGTTTTTGCAGATAAAGAGAGAAAGGATATAAAGAAGGATAAACCTAAGGGACCAAATGACATGGTTTTACCGCCAAAAAGTAGAGGATACAAACCTGAAAAATCGTCTAGAGCACATAAGGAAATTGACAAGAAAGCTGTGATAAAAGACGATCAGTGTTTAAAAACTGAACAACTTAACGGTCAAAATGTATTAGTCTCAGGTGAGCATAATTAAGTTAATCCATAGTGGCATAGGAGTACTGCTTTTCCATTGTATGAATATTTAAAATGGGAATAATGGGAAATATTATCATTTGCAGCTAACGAAAGAAAGGATAAGCCTAAATATGTAAACGATATGGTTTTCCCGCCAAAAACTAGGGGATATAGACCTGAAGTATCACCGATTTTAGACATGAGCAAAAAAGCCGTAATTAAAGACGATCAATGTGCCAAAACTGAAGAAGTCAATGTTCAGAATAAATTAGCCTCAGGTGAGCATAGTTAAGGTAATTCATTCCAATGGTAATTATAAGTTAATCAATATGGTATGATGGAATAAATTGTAATGAGTTTTTTACAGATTAATTAACCCTTGAGACTAACTATTTCAAGTTGGCATTAATGGTGGCATGCACTTTATTTTAATTTATTTTCAAGTGTTCTGCTATTTAGATCTTATTTCGTCCATTTTAGATCAGCAAAAGTCACCTCCGATCATTAAGGCAAAAGAATCTGCCCAGAATGACCGTCTTGTCAAAGCATTACAAGGCTTTGTCGAACAAGAAAAATTAGACGAAGCTCCAGCAAAATCGAAGGAAAAATTACTAAATAATGAAGCTTCTATCCAAGATAAAAAGTGTTCTGCGGATAAAATTAATTTAGCAACAGTATTTGATAAACAAGAAAAATTAGACGAAGTTCCAGCAAAGATGAATGAAAACTTAGAAGGTATTGATACATTTTCCAGAGGTAAAGACCGCTCTGTGGAGAAAAATCTTTTAGCAACAGGGTTTATCAAACAAGAAACATTAGGTGAAGCTCCAGGAATAGTAAAGGAAAACTTACAAAATAATTTAGCAGCAAGTTTTGCTAAACAAGAAAAATTATTTGATGGGCCGACAAAAGTGACGGGAAATTTAGAAAATAGTGAAACTTCTTTCAACAGGGATAAGAAAAAATATAATTTAGCAGCAGGCTTTGTAAAAGAAGAAAAATTAGACGAAGTTCCGTCAAAGGTGAAGGAAAACTTAGGTGGTGACAAATTTTTCATAGTTAAAAACCGTCCGGTGGAAGAGAATAATTCAGTACCAGGCTCTGCCAAACAAGACAAAAATCTGTTAGCAACATGCTTTATCAAGAAGGGAAAATTAGTTGATGTTCCAACAAAAGTAAAGGAAAACTTACAAAATAATGAAACTTCTTTCAAAGATAACAACCCCCTTGTAGAAAAGAATAATTCAGTAACTAGTTTTGTCAAACAAGAAAAAGTCCCAGTTAAAGTGAAGGAAAATTCTTTCAAAGAAAAAAATCTCTTAGCAACAGGCTTTATCAGAAAAGAAAAATTGTATGATGTTCCAGCAAAAGTAAAGACAAATTTAGTAAATGTTGAAACTTCTTTCAAAAACTGTCCTGTGGAAAAAAATAATTTAACAGCAGGCTTTGCCAAACATGAAAAGTTAGACGAGATTCCAACAAAGATGAAGGAAAACTTAAATAATGAAACTTCTTTCGGAGATAAAAGCCACTCTGTAGAAAAAAATAATTTAGCTCCAGCCTTTGCCCAACAAGGAAAATTAAACGAAGTTCCGACAAAAGTAAAGATAAACTTGCAAAATAATGAAACTTCTTTCAAAGATAAAAACCGCCCAGTCGAAAAAAATAATTTAGTAACAAGCTTTGCCAAACAAGAAAAATTAAGCGAAGTTCCAGCAAAAGTAAAGCAACACTTACAAAATAATGAAATTTCTTTCAAAGATAAAAGCCGTCCTGCGGAAAAAAATATATTAGCAACAGGCTTTATCAAACAGGAAAAATTAGGCAAAGTGCCGATAAATGCAACGAAAACCTTAGAAGATAATAAATCGTCTTTCGCAGATAAAGACCGCTCTGTAGAAAAAAATAATTTAGCAACAAGCAAACAAACGCCGCAACGAAAAGCTGATTTAAAATCATACGCTGAACAAGACAGAATTGCCAATGAGGAACACCTTGCGAAAGTTCGTAAATATTTTGTGACAAAATTTATTCAAAAAGGTGCTGTTGAACCTGAAGCGAAATCTTCTGATATCAGTAAGGATAAGCAAGCCGGTGGCGCAAAGAGCAGTGTTGCGCCTGCTAAAAAGGTTGTGAAGTCACCAAAATCCGAAATAACGACAGCTGCTGGGGCTGATAAGGCGAAACCAGGAAAATCAGCTAGCCAATTAAATAAAGGTAAGCTAGCCCAACCTTTGTTAGTCTGAATAGCCTTATTTCTGTTGATGTTGTCACTAGGGCCAATTGTACTACTTGCAAGGAATAGTTAGTAATTTTAGACTTAATCAGTATTTCTTCAACATAGTCAGACGACAACACGCACATGAATAATATTAGAGCGTTTATTTTTGGCGGATAAGTTATGTCGATAAAATAGTTCTATCTTTAGTTGTAAAACTGGCGCATGGTTAGCTTGGGTTAGTTTGAAATTTGTAACTGACTTACCAACTGAAGTGGCGGTTTACATTAGCAAGCTAACTGTAACCAGCCTTAACACCACTTCGACTGATTATTAAAATGTTTACTCTGGAGTTATATAAAGCTACAAAGCTTCGCTTTATATACTTTAAGAATAAGAATATTTATTATAAGGTTCCCACCTTTGAATTGACTAAAAAATCGTATAGTATATTTTCATGTTTTCAGCAAATCCAATGATCGTCAAGGCTTTCCAAAATAGACCAGTCAGCTGTCCTCCCGCTAGCTTTCGATTACAAACATCAAACCAAAACATTAAGCCAAAGCGATCAAGTAGCAATGATAAATGCAGCACTGGATCCGTTCATTGCCCCTCAAAATCAGCAAAAATTGGTAAGAAACAATACAAATTATTCATGTCTCAATTTGCATCATCTGTAAAAAGGTTAGTGTAAATCGTATACCCTATTCGGCATTTCCTTTAAATAAAAAGAAATTGGAAATATGTGACTTTTTAACGTTCAGAACAGTGTTGTATGCTTTTTATTTGATGTCAACTAATAATTATGGTCAGGCCACTTGTAGTATAACCTACCCGGGTCTGTTCAACAAAGTTAAATGAGATAAGTAAAGTTGTGCTTTGTCTTTATTTTGCCAATGACCAATGACCGTCAAAATAGATTAAAATGATAATCAATCCCTACGTTGTGTTATTATTATATCTTGCACAATTTTACTTACTCAAAATGCGTCCAATGGTAACAAAATTAGGAAAATTTGAGGGAAAGGCGCGTCATGTAAATTAAACCACAGATTCCTAATACACCTCATTTATTAGAGAAAACGTGCCGGACTCAGCCTGGAATTCACGAGGGAAAAGAGTACGGCAGAGAAACCCTCGATCTAAATTTCTAAACCGAATTATACTGTATAACCTTTACTATTTTACTTACTACTATTACTGTCTCTCGCGCCACAATTAGTAGTTCCACACTCATAATAGTACATTTAAAACTGAAGAGATAGCTCTCCGGTCGGGAATCGAACCCGAGTTTTCCGGGTGTGTCAGGCGGATGTGATAACTACTACATCACCGAAGAGGGGTATTAGTTAGGCAGACGCCGCTAGAGGGTACTGAGGTCCTGGAATACGGAGGCTACTCAGCTAAAGTTAAAACTAGGGCCAATATCTCTATAATGATAATTTCATTTATAACTAGGATATTCACCCGTCAGGCTAGGAAAATGTTAGTAATTTCACAAAAGCTCTTACTTGCAATCACAGTCATACTAAAACTATAATTCCAGCACGAAAAGACAGCAAACAATACATTTTTGTTTTCATTTAAAGCGAGGTTATTCACAGCATAAAACGAGTTCATTAAACATATACACAGGTTATGCCATCAAATATGAATTATACATGAGAATAAAAGAAATACTTGTACAAATTATGTTAATAACAATATTATAAATTTTACTGATCTGTAATGCACGATAAAAGAAAAACCCTTCACAAAATAAACTGTTCACTGTGCCGGTTTCAGACTATTTATCTTCGCTCTCGAACGATACGTTTTAGAATCTCCTAGAAAAAAACCTCGCAAAACCCGACTTCAATTTTATGATCTGTTTTCTCTGTTTCTTTTTTTATATATATATATATGGGGTGTCCCAAAACCGAATGTATAAGGTCTAGTGAAATAATATCTGAAAAAAACGGGTTACCTCACTGTAAAAAATAAAACTTCTTAACGGAAATCCCAATCCTCTTACAGAATGTCAAGAAAAGTCAGAAATATTGCAAATAATGTCATAATCGGTTTAAAGATGTTCATATCACCCTACACTCTATGAGCTCAGGAAAAGTAAAAAAAACTTGACCATACTTTCGATTTCCGCAAGAATATTTCTGCCCAATGTTATATTTTTCCCTGGCCTCTTCTTATATGTATTTATATATATTTTTTTCTGAGCCTTACCATTACAAAATATGAATTTCTAAGGACACACCCTGAGCCTCAGTTTTTAACTATCGAATTCTCAAAGAGTTTTACATTAGGGTTGCATTGTTGCATACAGATTTATAACTTGGGTTAATGGCATCAGATTCACTCCCTGTCTTGTGATTGGGCGTAAAATAACTGACCTATATTAACATATATACCCTAGTTCTGATTAAAGTAATATTACAGGGATGGAAGAAACCAAAACGAAATACTCCAGCTGGTCAATGCAAGGCAAATCTGGATATAGTGCATCAGAACATTCCAAAATTATCAAGAAGTTTATAGCAAAAGGTAGGTAGGTGTATTGTTATTTTTAATTTATTTGTTTGTCTTTAATCAGCTACAAACTTAGAGCATATTTAATTTTAATAGAAAATTCTTTTTTTAAGGCAGTGGCACACACACTAAAGGGAGATCCTATGGCTCTCGACGAGCGGTGTGTGTGCGAAGCTGTTGATTGACACGGTTCTTGAATAGTTATGGGTTGTAATTAGGGGAAACAGATGTCCTGGGAGTGAGTTCCACAGTGATGCAGTGCGCCAGACAAAGGAGTTCTTGTAAAGCGATGTTCTGGGTGTTTTCAGTTGTACGACGAACTGGTGCGCTCTTGCCGTCTGCCGTGACTGTCTGACAGGCGTTGCCAGGGGCGGGCCAAATTCTGGGAACATCTACCGTGAAAGTACATATCTGTAAAACAGGGACATCTCGGCCACATGTCTGCGGTGTTCCAGACTATCCAGATTCCGGGTCAACTCCGGGTAGCCGACGAGACGCAGAGCTCTCTTCTGAATGGAATACAGCAGCTTTTGGGTGTGTTTCGGTGCCGCACCCCAGATGTGTGAGCAATATTCTAAGCACGGTCTTATCTTTTGCGCTTTGTAGAGCAAGAGCAACTGCTGCGGTGTATACAGTTTTTTATTGCGAAATAGCGCACCAAGCTTCTGGGAGGCTGATTTTGCAATGTTAGCAACTTGGTCATGCCAGAACATATTGCTGTTGACCGAGACACCCAGCAGTCCGACTGACGAGAATGAAGGAATGGTCGATCCTGCCATAATGATGTCAGGGCCCGCCGTATTGGCTCTCTTAGTAAACGTGGCTGCTTGGGGCTTTGCTGCATTGAACTGGGCCAAATTTCTGTCGCCCCAAGTTTGAACTTTCTCCAGGTCTTGATTAAATGCTGTAATCTGCTCCTGTCTGCGGTCATAAGACTCAGTCACTGGTAAAGGCTTTTCTGATCTAAAGTGGGAGACAAGGGTACTGTCATCTGCATAACTGTACACAGGATTATTTGTTTCGGTCAGCAGGTCATTAATATAGATGAGGAACAGAGTTGGTGAAAGATTTGCGCCCTGAGGCACTCCCGCGTTAATGGTGAATGTGTCCATCAACTGCAACGTGCAGAGATCGGTTCTTAAGGAAACTGGCAAGCCAGCTGCAGAGAAAGGCTGGCAGTCCGAAGGACGGCAGTTTGTTGAGCAGTCCGTCATGCCAAACTCTGTCGAATGCCTTCGAAATATCCAACGCAATCGCTGGAGACTCTCCGTAGTTCTCAATTGCCCCACTCCATATATGTGTGATATAGGCCAATATATCTCCTGTCGATCTCTCTTTGCGAAAGCCGTATTGATTGATTATCGGTGATTGTTCTGTTGTTCTCGAGGTACTTGAGTAGTTGCTGATTGACTACACGTTCCATGACTTTGGAGATTATTGGAAGCAAGGCAATTGGACGATAGTTTGAGGGCGTGGTTTTCTTGCCTTTTTTAGAACATGTTGCACTCGAGCGACTTTCCAAGAAGATGGGTAAATCCCTTTTCCGCAAGACAGAGAAAAGAGCCTGGAAAAATCGGGTGTTAGTTCGTTGGCGCAGTTCTTTAACACGATGGCAGTTATTCCGTCCGGTCCTGATGTCTTTTTCGTATCTAGTTCTTTAAGGATTTTACGAATATCACGGTGATGAAACTCGACTTCTGCCATGGTAGTGTTGATGTTCGATATGGTGGGGAGAGCCTTGCCTTGGGGGACGTCTAAGGTAGAGTGCGATGAAAACATTTTGGCGAGCATGTCTGCTTTTTCCTTCTTTTTTCCTAGTCGCTGTGCCGATGACGCTACGTTCGTCTGTCAAAGGTGGGAAAGACGTTTTTGTTTTGTAAAGTTATTACTTACTGCCTTTGCTACCTACCAGAAATTCCTGGAGCCACTGGGACATTCTTCTTCTTCTGTCAGTGCCTATCCTCTATGGATGTTGGCAATCATGTTGTTCCATATAATCCTGTCTACAGCCACCCTGAATAAATGCACGACGACCGTGCCGTCCACCGTCTAATTCGTCGGCGCCCCTGACCTCTTCTACCATCTATTTTGCCCTGCAAGATTAGTTGGATAAGTTGATACTTCTCATTACGCATCACATGCCCAAGGTACGCCATTTTCCTCACCTTCTATGCGCCATCTGATCTCCCGTGAGTGATCACATTCCTTGTTCAGGCTGCAGCCCAAATACGTCATTGTATCTGCTGTTTCCAAGATTTCGTTATTGGCCCTAAACTGGTGGTACTGCGCCTCATCGTTTTTACTAACTATAAGAATTCTGGTCTTTTTGCAGTTAAGCCTCATACCATATATGTCACATGCTTCCACCACTCGGTCTATTAATTCCTGTAATCCCTCAGCACTATCTGCTATGAGAGCTGTATCGTTCGCATACCTTAAATTATTGATGGTCTCTCCATTGATCTTAATGACTTCTTCTGTTTCACTGAGCGCTTGTCTAAACAGTATTTCGGAATACGTGTTAAACAGAATTGGTGACAGTATGCATCCCTGACCCACTCCCCGATTCACTGTAAATTCCTGGCAGGTTTCGTTGTCTATACCCACAATCGCTGTTTGCTATAAATACAGATTAGTTATGAGGCGCAAGTCTTTGTTGTGGATACCAGATTCCATTAATATTTGAAATAATTTGTGGTTGCACCCTATCAAACGTCTTCTCGAAGTCGATAAAACAAGGGTAGAAATCGCAGTTTACGTCCCTGGCTCTTTGTATCAGGACCTATATAGAAAATAGTGCTTCTCGCGTTCCCATTCAACTTCTGAATCCGAACTGAACCTTGCTCATGTTTTCTTCGAGCTTTCTATGTATACGAGGGTGGATGATGTTAAGTAGGATTTTCAGTACATGACTCATCAAGCTTATAGTTCGGTAGTCAGAGCACCTAGTAGCATTTGCTTTCTTAGGAAGGGGAATAAACCTGGAAACCAGCCCGTCTCGAGGCAATTTTCCCGTTTCATATATTTTATTGAGTAGTCTTGTCAGTAGTTTAAGTTGGGTGTCTGCCAAAAGTTTCAGTATTTCCGCCTGAACATTGTTGGTTGCTTTGTTATATTTTAGTCGTATTACTGCGTGCCTTACTTCATCGAGTGTTATTTCTGGGCTTGAATCAGCATGTTGCTCCTCCTCGAATAGCTCTCCCATGTATTCTCTCCCCCTTTCCAGTATTCTTTCATTGTCAGTTATAAGACTACCTTGTTTGTTCAGGACTAAGTTACTGCTGTGTGAGCTAGTGCTTCCTGCCATGGTCTTGATTTTCTTGTGCAGGTTGAAGGTATCATGCTTTCGTTCCAAGGCTTCAATCTCTCTACATTCGTTCTGTAGCCATTGCTCCTTTGCTTCTTTGATCTCTTTGTTCATTTTGTTGTTTATTTCCCTGTACTCTCTTTCGTTCTTATTCCTGTGTTTTCGTCATTCCTCCATAAGATCCAATATTACTTCTGTCATCCATTGCTGTTTTTCAATTATTTTTTCGACTTTTAGTTTATTATCTGCTACAAGGATGCAGAAATTTTTTATTTTGCTCCAGGTATCTTCTACATCCATGTCTTCATAATTTAGATCCAGAGATATGTTGTTAATATTGTTGTTTAGTTCCTCTTTAACTTCTGTTTTATTGGTGTTGTCCTTTAGCCTCTGGATGTCTAGGCGTTTTTGAGGTTTCCTTTTCCGAATTTTCTTCATACGTATCTTGATCTGGCTAAGCAGAAGATTATGGCCTGAAGGGATATCCGCTCCTGGATACGTTTTTACGGATTTTACGGACTTTTGGAATCTCTTGTTTATGATGATGAAATCAATCTGGTTCCTAACAACTTTTTTGGCGAATCAGCTAGAGATTTCCATGTGTAGAGCCGTCGAGGAGGTACTGAAAAAAAAGTGTTCGTTATCACACTGTCTGTTTCTTGACAAAACTAGATTAGGTGGTCTCCTCTATCATTTCGTACTCCCAGTCCAAAATTTTGCACAACATTGCCAACAGAAGCTTTGCCCACCTTAGCATTGAAATCTCCTAGCAGGATATTGACTACTTGTTTCTTTGTGTATTTCAGGGCTGTCCGTAGTTGTTCGTAGAATATTTCGATTTCCTGATCTGAGCTTTCTGAGGTTGGAGCGTATGACTGTATAATATTTATATTAAAAGGTTTGGCATTAAAATTAATTACACAGTTGTTCACTTCTTTGTTGACAATTATAGCTACTGCATTTTTGTTTTGTGTTATTGTATCTCCACAGTGATATACATTATAGTCATCAATCTTACAGTGGCCTGAATTGGACCATCTAACGTCGCTGCATTCAAGTATATCAATATTAGTTCTCTTCATTTCCTTGATTACATTATTTACATTTCCGGCTTGGAACAGGCTTCGTAGATTCCATGTACCAATCTTCTTGTCATCTTTAAGTTTAAGTGTGTCAGGCGACCGGGGGATTCTTAGCACCCTCTCCCGACTTAAGGGGTGCCCGGGACTGACGGCCCTTTCTCAATAGCTTTGATCCATCATGAATATCTTGAGGCAGTATTTAGCTAGGTAGTTTACCCTTGCTTTCCTATCTTTTATCTCAGCCGCTCCTAACCTGGAGAACAGACGCTGTTTGCAGGTGGGTGGGCTTTCACCGGACGATGCGAGTAGGCGTATGCATCTACCATCTAGGGGATAGTATTAATTTTATTATTATTATTGATGTGAAACTTCTTTAGGCGCGTTGTATCTGGAGTGGGTGAACGGAAGTAAAGAGTATAGCGTTAAGTATGATATCCGCCCATGTGCTAGAAAGAGATTGAGTGCTCTAAGTCAACGTTGATGCGGCAACCATCTCATAGAGGGCTTAGAGCTGAACAGAAAGAGAATGTTTGGGCGGATGAGCCGACGAAGTTTTACTTATGATGTGCAGTTCACAAGCACACTATTTTTTTTTGTTAGCATACAAGGTGTTGCAATCGAGGGCTACGTTACGTAATTTGTTGCTTGATTAAATCCCGTGGAGAAACCTAGAAAATTCTGGATGTTACTACCCGTAAATAACAAAAATGAGTTAGCTAAATTTTTGTTTTATTTATTCCGGCTTTACTTCAAATGATAATGTAAAATAAACTTTGCAATATTATTACAAGTTTTCTACTCAATCCGACGTTTCATCCTTCGATCCCACTTCATCTACAGCTTAGATTTTTTATAACAGTTTTAATTGGCTTCGAAAACACCCTAATTCGCTTTCCCAAAATCGAGTGAGGATATATCTTCACTTCAATCTTCTCGTTCTAACACATTATCATTGGCAAGTTTCGATTGAGTACCCCTTTCCCTTTAACTTTGCAAACGAGTTTGATACATCTTAGTATCGGACAGTCAAATTTTACAGTATTCGCCATCTTTTTTCAATGTTTAATATGTGTCTCGGGAATACCTAATTGAAAGAAAACTTAATCGTTTGTACTAGTTTATAGCCAGCTTCTGTATCATTTATTCGTTTGTTTATGCCTTAGGAGAAGCATTTTCATTTATTAACATATTTTCTATTTCTGCTTTTTAATTATTTGCCTCATACATTTTAAGTTAATTAGCAACCAATTTTGTGCACCAAATAAAATCATTGTGTTCAGTGATTTTTATCGTAATTTTTTTTAGAGGCGCATGAATTACTTGGGCCACAACCACCAAGAAGATCTTCTTCTGACGCATCGGGTGGCATTGACTCGCCCAAAAAGCCTAAGTTGGTCATTATAAATGTTTCCCAGCTTAAAAAATCTACAGAAAATGGTAAATAATGATATTTTTGTAATTCGTTTAAATCCAAATACAGGTATAATGTAGCTACGAAATTGGTGTAACAGTATTTTGTCAACGAACCCGCGTCCAATATTATTTTTAATTTGATGTTTATTAAGCACTGATTTGTCTAAGGAAAATTGGCTAGAGAGGGCTTGAGTGTTACCTAAAATTCCAACTCAGTTTTATGTATTTCGATTTTAGAAGCTGAACCCAAGAACTATCTGGAAGATGACAATTGCAGCCAAGAAAAATCACTTTTAAAACCGTCCAAACTAGTACTCAAGGCACAGCCGACTGAGGTTCTCGTTAAACGAGATAACCGCATTTCAAAACCCGCTGAAGCTTTACCAGAATCATGCCCTGTCGATGATGCAGCTTTACCAAACGCTTCTTTGACAGATAAAAATATGTCAGATGGCAATACAGGCCATGATGGATCCTCTTTAGAACCACCCAAGAATTTGGCGGAAGACAATGTAACACGAGACGACGAAAAGATGTCTGAGTCTAACAATTTATGGCAAGAAGAAGCTGTGACAAAATCAAGACCTTCATGTTTGACAGATCAAGCCTTAGGGCAACCAGAATCAGTTTCAAAACCCGATAAAGTTTGGGTAGATAGTATCTCGAGACAGGAGGAACCAATCTCAGAACGGTCCAAGAATATGCAAAACTCGTCTTTGAAAGACGTTGATTTGTGTCAAGACAAACGAATTTGTGAATCTTCCGAGGCGATTCCAACGTCTTGCCATGACTTAGAGCAGAAAGATTCAATTACGGAGCCCAATATAGCTTTACCGAAGGTTTTTTGGCCAGACAAAACTGTACAACAAAAGGCGATTTTGGCAGAAAGCTCAAGACATGGAAAATTCAAGGCCGTTTTAGAACTGGCCAAGTCGTCATCAGTCGACCTTAATGCGGAAGAAATGAAACATAGTTCAGATCCGCCTAAACCAAAGGTTTTTTGGGCCGACAAAAATGTGAAGCCACCGTCGATTCTGGCTAACAAAGGCTCAAGGCAGCAGAAACCAATTGTTGTAGAACTGTTCAAAGCATTACCACGGTCCTCTTCAGTTGACAATAATGTGGAAGAGGAGAAACATGATGCAAATCCATCTAAAGCTCTACCAAGAGTTTCTTGGGCGGACAAGAAGGGACAGCAACCATCGTTTTCGACAAACAAAATCTCAAAGCAAGAGAAACCAATTGCTGGCAAGTATTTAAGGCTAGAAAAAAGGCAATCCCCGGCAGTTCATAATTCACTATGTGATCCAGCCAATATTTCGTCGAAGTTATGTATGGCAGACAATAATTTAAAGCAAAATAGGCCAGTTGGTGTTTTAAATGTAGTTTTGCCCGGTCAAAAATATCGCGGGTCTCCTTCACCAGAACCGAAAAGCTCGGTCCAGAAAATGAAGCTGTCTGGATATTCCAGCGAGTCCAAAGTTTTGAGAGGCAAGAGCATCCCAAAGTCCGATTTGGATAGTACTGGAAACATAGTTTCGAAAGCAGGTGAGCCGACTTTGACGCAGTTTCCAACAAATGCAGGGTGCGATCGTTAGTTAAATCTAAAGAAGCTTATGTCATTTTGAGGTTATTTAATTGTGAATTAACACCGTTTAGGTAGAATTTGCATTTTGATTTTTTTTTTTAATTTTTGCTGATGATAAAATGTTACTTTTTGATCCCCCTTAGTTAGCCGGTAATCAAAATTGCAGATTTTCATTAATGTCATTGAGATATTTGATGTGGCCCGCGGTAAAACTTTAAAATGTCAAAGAACAAATAATCTTTAGTAAAATTATTTTGAAAAGAATGTTCCATTTATAATAAGCAAGTTAATAAGGTCATTTTTGATATAGCGGGAAGTGTTACAGAGGCGCTATTAGTTCATTTGAAGAGGGCATACCCAACTAGATCCAAAAATCCCTATATTAAAATATACTCCATTTAAACCAGAGTACTTTCCAAAATCTTCCAATAGGTTGTCGCTATTAGTGCAGGTTGTTATAAATTCGATGTTCCAGCATTGGTGTATGGCGTTCTATCAGCCACTGCCCCTGTGCATCTCCTAATAAATTTACACTTTCAATAACATAGCCCTTAAGATAGCAAAATTTAAAATTTGACCATTCTGTCCAAACTAGTTCTGTTGCAAGCCATATCAGTAAAATCCCCAATATTTGCAATTACCTTAATACATTTGAAGTAGGCAATCATATATCACTGCTAATAATAACAGTGCAACAGATTTGTGTAATATTTGTATAATATTCATGTGAAATCCCATTTTTAGGAATTTCCACATCACCGAGAATGCAGAAGTTAAGTGACAAAGACTTCGCAGGGTCACGTAAAAGTATGGATGAAGTAACCGCAGAAGCAAAAGAGCGACAACCAGAGAAAAATGATAAAGAGAAAAAAGCAATATTTAGAATCAATTATGATGGTGAAGTATTTATAATAAAGAAAGCCGATGAATCCTTTGGTGCAAAGAAAAAGGAGGAAAAGAAGCCCATTGTTGATGATGTAAAATCGGCAAATCGGAAAACAGCAGATCTAATGAATCATCCTACCAAAGAAAATATTGAAGTTAATATGAAGCAAAGTAATTCTGTAAAAATTATTAGCGATATAAAATCGGCCAGTGGGAAATCAACAGATATAGAGACTAATCCTCCCAAAGCAAATATTAAAGTTACTATAGACCAAAGTAGTTCCATAAAATCAGACAACGTTGAATCAAAACCGATAAATAATATTGAAGGGGCCGATTTGACCTTCAAAAATCAGAAATTCGTCGAATGCAAGGCACATCCTGCTAATGAAGTGCATGCGAACAATCAATCAGCTGACATAAAAGAAGACGTAGAACGGCTTAAATTAACAAATGACGTGGTTTATAGTAGTGCAACAAACCCAAACACCATCAGATCAGAACCGATAAGTAATAACGAACCAAAGGATACTCAACACACCACAACAAAGTTAATGGCGAAAGTGGAACAGATAATAGTGAAACCAGTAAAAGAAAACAAAAAGGAAGGTATGCACAAGCACAAACTTCACAAATCAGAAATAAAACTAAACAAATATGACAGCGCGCAAGACAGTTTGTCGTATATTTTTCAATCGAGTGTGGTTTTTCCAAAGGCGTTTATAAAGGCGAAAATCGAAACGATTTACGATAAAGATGCGTCATCGAAAATCAGAGAAAATCGAAAGTTAGAGAAGTTCAATAGGGTCTTGGTAAACGATATTAAACCTAATAAGTGGAAGGCTGTATTTTCTGACTTGGGCGCTGGCAATTTTCAAAGAATCAAGGATGACTTCTTTGAACGTAAGCATTTCGGGCTAGTTGTCAGGCTTTTAATTAAGAGTAGATAGATCGACAAAAATTCTTGTTTGTGTCGGAGAATGGAAGTAAAAAAATTAAAACCGCAACAAAAGATCTAGACATCATAATGGAATCAAATTTAACGGATTTTTTTTTAATTACACACGTTATGAGGACCGAATTAAAATACGCCTTAAGGCCAGGCCATAAGCAATGTGTGGTTTATTAGCATTGGTCCTCAAAAATACAGACTTTCAAGTTTTTATTTTTCTAAACCAATAATGTGCCGCACATACTTAAAAGGACGAATATATTCATAAGAGACAATCAGGGAGCCTTCTTTATCTACAATGGTATTAATTTAGACTCAAGTTTCTTTTAGCGGAAATCGGCTACAAAAATGATCGTGTTACACAAGAATACTAGCACAAAAATAATTTTTCTTTTCTCCGCAAATGTTTCGTTTTCGAGAAAATTAGATTTTTTTTCTATGATAATTTAAGTAAAACCTGTATGTGGATACTTGTTAAATTGTAGCCTGGTTCTTTAAGAATACGTTAGAGATAATTTTGATTTTAAACAATTGGTCCTAATGTCAAATACAGGGCTAAAAAGAAAGTAATGTTTTTTGTCAATTTTTGGGACACTCTGTAGAGGGAACGAATGAAATTCGATATCATTCGATAATGCCAAATTAAAGATTGATCCTTTCTGAACATTTTATTTTTTTATTCACTCTGATACCTCGAATATTAAGGATGCTTCAGGGTTTTGTTAAAATAGTACTCTTTATGGGTCGATGAATTTCCCTTAATCTTTGTAGAGCGAACGAATGATATTTGATATCATTCGATAATGCCAAATTAAAGATTGATCCTTTCTGAAAATTTTCTTTTTTTATTCACTCTGATACCTCGAATATTATGGATGCTACAGGGTTTTGTTAAAAATAGTGAATTGGCCTACTTTTTAAGGGTCAATGAATTTTCGTTAATCTTTGATATGTTATAGAGACCATTAAATCTAAATTTTTTATGACATTAAGTTTCATTCCTGATAGTGTTACCATTATCTATACAGAGATAAATAAACACGCTCCAATTTATGCACTAAAGCACAAATTGGACCAGTCCTAAGCCTGGATCAAGTGTGAAGGAAGGCCTTCGAAAATAACATTTCACAAAATGGAAAACATAGAAGGGACTTTTATTTATCCCTGTATAAGTAACGGTAACACTGTCAGGAATGAAACTTAATGCCATAAAAAATTTGTAGATTTAATGGTCTCTATAACATATTAAAGATTAACGAAAATTCATTGACCCTTAAAAAGTAGGCCAATGCACTATTTTTAACAAATCCCTGTAGCATCCTTAATATTCGAGGTATCAGAGTGAATAAAAAAAGAAAATGTTCAGAAAGGATCAATCTTTAATTTGGCATTATCGAATGATATTGAATTTCATTCGTTCACTCTACAGAGTGTCCCAAAAATTGACAAAAAAAAACATTACTTTCATTTTAGCCCTGTATATGACATTAGGACCAATTTTTAAAAATCAGCAATACCTCTAACGAATTCTGAAAGAACCAGGCTACAATCTAACAAAAAAAAAGACAAAATCGAGTGAAGGGTCAAGAGAAAATTTAAGTCAAACTTAGTGTAAATTTTGCCCGTTCCCCTACTTATGCCGGTGTGTGTATATTAATGACCTGCTGACAGAAACGAATAATCCTGTTTACAGTTTTGCAGATGACAGTACCCTTGTCTCCCAATTTAGATCAGAAATACCTACCTTTACCAGCGACTGAGACTTATCACCGCAGACAGGAGCAGATTGCAGCAATCCTGCACTGTGGTAGATACACAAGACAATGGTTGGCCCGATTCTTCGCAGATATCATACAAGCAGGCAAAATTCCTAACCTTCCTAAACAGTCAAAAATCATAGCGATATTGAAACCGGGCAAGCCCAACAACGTGTCACAAAGTTGTCACCCCATCGCTCTTCTTAGCACGATTTATAAACTTCTAGAAAGGCTCTTGTATAACAGAATCAGCCAGAAAATATTGGATAAAATACGCATTGAGCAAGCAGGTTTACGCCCCAACAAAAACTGCATATATCAAGTCCTATCATTAACTTCATTTATAGAAGCAGGTTTTCAGAAACAACTAAAAATAGCTACCATCTTTATAGATTGACGGCTGCGTATGATACTGTATTAGATATTATTTATAAGCTCATGCGAGTAATACCCTGCAGGAAAACAGCAGATCTGATAGATGCCATGCTCTCCAACAAAAAGTTCCGCGTTCTCTTGGGAAATAGCATGAGTGGGCAGAAGAAGCTGAATAACGGCTTACCGCAGGGATCAGTTATTGCTCCTCTCCTGTTCAGCCTATATATTGCCGACATGCCTGAGATTAAAACGAGAAAGTTTGGATCCGCAGACGACTGGGCACTTGCTACAAGACATAAAGATATCGAAGTCACGGAGGATGTTTTAACAACTGATTTGCTGACTATTGGGGAATACTTACGCAATTGGAGACTCCAACCAAGTGCCGTCAAAATAGCTTTCACCTGAACAACAAACTAGCCAATAGGGAATTACAAGTGCATTTTGAAGGTGTGCTACTCAAACACAATAAACAACCCAAATATTTAGGGGTTACTTTAGACCAAACACTGGGTTTTAAAGAACACTTGTCGAAAACAGCAGCCAAGATCAGAACGCGAAATAACATCCTCCAGAAACTCTGCGACACATGGGGCTCATTAGCATCTGTCCTGAGATCTTCAGCCTTAGGTTTGGTATATTCAACAGCCGAATAATGCGCCCCAATTTGTCAATTGTCGTAGATTTCTGAGCCAAGACAACTTCTTTCTTCCTATTCCCCTTTTTCTTTGGATCTAACCGTTTAAAATGAATTGTAGTAGTGAATAGCGTTCTCCTCGAAGAATTCAAGTTTTCGTATTATGATGTTTATGAGCTCACCAATATCTTGCCCCATGCGATTTAGGACTTCTTCGCTGGTTATTCTTAAATTTATTTAGCATGTTTGCTTTCAATGTCCATATCTCGCACCCGTACAATAAAACTGGCCATATATAGCTTTTCAGGAACTTTTTCTAATTAACAAATTCAATTTTTTATTGGTGAGAATGGGACGCAGTTTTATGAACGAGACTGGCCATTTCAATACGAATCCTTATTCCCTGGTCTGGATTAAACAAGTCATTTATCCAGCATACCAAGTATTTATAACTGCTTACTCTCTCGATAGTTTGATTGTCTACTGTAACTGGAACCGGCACTACGGGGTTTTTGCTGCTGATTAAAACTTTGGTTTTTGAAACATTAATTTTTAGTCCGTTGTTATGACAGGCAGTATTTAGTCTTTCGAGTAGCACTTGTAGGTCTTCGATGTTTTCCGCTACTATAGCAGTGTTATCTGCGTATCTGATGATATTTATTGTTTGACCTCCTATGACAATGCCTGGCAGATCGCTCAAAGCCTCTCTAAAGACTGCCTCTGAATATACATTAAAAAGGATTGGCGATACTAAACAACCCTGTCTAACTCCCCGCCTAATTGGTAGTTGGTCTGAACAGCCATTGTCGACCTTTACTGTAGGAATTTGGTGTAAGTAAAGATTTCGTAAGAGTCTTATATCTTTATCATCTATACCCGTTGTTTCCAAAATCTCAAAAAGTCTGTCGTGCTTCACCTTGTCGAATGCTTTTTCAAAATCTATAAAGCACACGTGAACTGGTTTCTGAACTTCCCAGCATCTTTGCAACAAGGTTTTCATACAAAAGAGAGCTTCTCGAGTTCCAAAACCATTCACAAAGCCGAACTGTTCTTTCCCAACTACTCTTTCACATTTTGAGTGTATCCTGTTCAGGACTATCTTAAGCAGTACTTTCAAAGAGTGACTCATTAAGCTTATTAGTCTAAAGTCGCCACATATATTTGCGTTGCTTTTCTTAGGAAGAGAGGTAAATGACGAGCAAAGCCAATTTTTGAGGATTTGTCTTGTGTCGTAAATGCTGTTAAACAAGCATGTTGGAAATGAGATGCCTTGTTGGTCGCCACTCAATTGGAATTTCATCAGGTCCAGGGGCTTTTCCGTGTTTGCATTGGTTAATTGCTTTTTCTACCTCGGGCTTTAAAATTGAAGGTCCAGTGTCTGCATCACCTATGTCATGGGCTGTGCGATCATCATTAGATAGTTCTTTGATATAATTTGACCATTCATCCTTTTTGTCTTCAGGATCAAGTAGTATTTGTCCATTTGCATTTTTGCTTTCTGTGCGTGCCCGTGACTTCCTTCAGTTTTATGTAGACCTTAAAACCGTCATGCTTTTTTTGAAACTCTTCTATCTCCCTACATTCCTGTTCCAGCCACAACTCTTTGGTTTTCACTATTTTTTACGTATTATTTGTTGTAATTCTTTATAGCGGGTCATATTTTTATTTTTCCACCTTCGTCTCTCATCCATCAGGTTCAAAATTTCGTCCGTCATCCATTTTGCCTTTTAGTTCTTGACTTAACCATTAGACGTTCTTCACCAGCCTCCACTAAGGCATTCTTAAAGTTCCTCTTGAGTGAGTCTACTGAAGCACTTTCTAGATTCTCAGATTCAGCATTAATATTTGTAATTTTGTTGTTGATTTTTATTTTTAGGCTTTCTGCAATTTCAGGAAGCTTTAATATTCTATGGTCGGATCTTCTTTGAATAGGTGGAGATTTCGTCGCCTTTAACTTTAACTGTAGTTGCGTACATAGCAGGTTGTGATCAGTTCCAGCGTCAGCACTGGGGTATGTCTTTGCAGACTCTATCTGGTTACGAACTATTCTATTTGGACTATCTGCAGGAGATCTCCAAGTGTATAATCTTCTCTTGGGTAGTTGAAACCATGTATTCGTTATGACAAGTTCTTCCTCCTGACAGAACTGAATTAGCTTATAATAAGATTTAAGGATTTGATGTTTTTTAATATCATTTATGATTTGTTTGAGTTGTGCATAAAATGTTTCAATTTCTTCCTCAGATTTATCAGCTGTTGGTGTATATGCTTGAATAATGTTGATGTTTAGTGGTTGACTTTCCAGCTGAATCATGATTAGGCGGTCATTAAAGGCTACAAAATTTTTTACAAAAGGTTTAAGGTTATCCTTCAGAATTAGACCGACACCGTTTTTTCGTGATCCTCCGGAAGTTATCCCAGAGTAATAGGTAACCGTCGCTCTGAAATGAGCCAGCGTTCGGCCACTTTGTTTCGCTGACGCCGAGAACTTGTATATCTAATCTCTCCATTTCTCTTTGAACTTTATGAAGTTTGCCAGCTTCGTAGAGTGTTGTTACTCTGGGGATTCTTAGCACCCCTGTCCCATTAAAGGGACTCGGGGCCTCTGCATTTTGACTTTTCTCCATGGTGACTATTCTAGGGATATTTATAATGCAGTAGTTACCCTCTTGCTTTCCACACCGCAGTATCACAGCCGGTTTTGTCTTTATTAGACTGTCGCCTGTAAATATCCAGCGTGCATAAGTTATTTCTGTTCAAGAGCTTTGACCCGGTAACGGCATAGCTGCTGCCCTGTGCCTTTATATAAACCCTAAAAGCTTGGGATGCCACCTCCGCTGTACCGAAGACTACCTTCTTCACCTTCTTTGCCGTTGTGGGCTTCGTCCGTAACCCTGGATACGGGTAAAGCGTTATACCCCGCGATACTGGGTCCCTAGCAGAACTTAGCCACCTACTAATTAGTCGGGCCCACCCCCGCGACGTGGACTACTAAGAGTTACCTAAGTGGGATTCAGAGAAGCAGACTCTGGTTCCGCTTAGGCCGGGTTAATGTTCATGTATGTTGTCATGAATAATTAGGGTTAGTCTTGGTTAATTCTGGTTAGTTTGGATGGGTTTTGGCGAGCGGCGGTTCACTCCCGAAATCGCTGTACATTTTCTTCCGAAATCCTTTCCATATCCATCCGAAATCCATTGGAAATAGATTCGAAATCCCGAAATCCTATCCGAAATTCTTTCGAAACCTCGAAATCGCATCTGAAATCCTTTCGAAATCCTTAGTGGTATCGCGTCGAAATGTTTGGAACAACATGGGCATGGGCAACATTTCTTCTGATAATATGAAAATGATTTATTCAATTTTTTTTAAGAAAAGAAAGCTAAATGAATGAATTAGTGCGATTTTTTTTGTAAAATACATCAGAAGGCCAACTGAGAATGTGCTCTTTATTCGTATTTTATTGCGTACTTTCTTTGTCACTCTGCTTTTATATGAGGCGGCTCACTCCCGAAATCGCTATATATTTCTTTCCGAAATCTCGTGAATATCTGGAAATCATACCTGAAATCCTTTCGAAATCACTTAAAAATTATCGAAATCCCTGCGATTTTCGAAATCGATGTACAAACACAAAATTTTTTTTTTTTCTAATGGATTTTCTCTCTTTTAAACTTTATTTTTTTTTTTTGAAAATAAGAATGATGTATTTGCGGCGAAAAATTTTGATTGTTCCGCGTTAAGAGATGTACTCTAATGCAAGCAAGCAAGCAACAACATTTATTTACGGTAGTTACAATTTGTATACATATACCTAGATTACAATACACAGCTTGTATTCGACATATAATGAACACGCGCCAGTAGGCAGCGGTCGCCCTGAGGGCGTCTCAGCATCCCCCCGGCATGCTCACTCAATGCAATGACCGATGTTATGTCAAAGCTGTGTTCCAGCTTGTAGCTAGGCA
>MU187027.1:0-25508 GCA_016904865.1 Pissodes strobi
TCAAAATTATTTCCAGTATAATTATGAAATATTCAAACAAATTAATGATTTACCAATGGGCTCTCCAATTTCACCTTTATTTGCCGAGATTTTTATAGCTGATTTTGAACAGCATTTATTCAACACCATTCATTCAATTCATTAATCAGAAATATATTTTTTTTGGGGTAGATATGTGGATGACATATTTTGCATCTTTAAGGAACCAACAGAAACTTAGATACCTTTTTAACATTTTTAAATTCCCTAAACAATAGAATTCAATTTACCATGGAAAAAGAATCATAAGATCGCTTTGATTGACAAATTAATAAAGAAAAAACAGAAGAACATTTTAACTAAACAATTTTATAACCCTACATTAGAATTAGAAAAGGAGCCATTTAAATTTATCAATTATAGTCCGAAAATTATATAGTTTCAAAAAAAAAAAATAAAATTGGCTGTAAAACAATTCAGGTTAATAAGAATAACCTAAGGAGAAGACTAATAAACAATAAAGACAAAATTGACAAACAATCTAGATCTGGTGTTTACAAAATAAATTGTGTGAACTGTGACGTTGTATACGTATGACAAACTGGTCGAAACTTAAATATCAGGATTAAAGAACATAAAAAATCGATTTTACATAGTATTAAAAACTCTGGCATAGCAAAACATTGTATAGAAAATAACCATTTTATAGATACGAATAGTGTCAAACTTTTACACACGGAAACAAAAAGCAAAAGGCTGAACCACCAGCTGACCAGCTGACCTGCTCTTTAAACATCTGCATAAATGCAATAAAAACAAAATACAGCCAGGCGGTTTAGTAGGGTATAACAATTTTATATTTTAGTATACTACTCATGATAAAGGCCTCATCAAGCCGAAACATATGTAGAGAAACATATCTCATTAAATTATTTTGAAACATCTAAAAGCAGTGTACTACTAATTATCCCTAGTATTATTAAACTGTTGACAGCTGTATGGTTCCAGATGAAAAATACGTTTCCATGTAAAAAAAAAACTTACATTTCAATTAGGTTGGCGCAAACGTTTTCAGTGGCTTAGTTATACCGCCAAAAGTGATCAAAGCGCAGTATGTGCGAATTTAGTGGAAAATAAGATCATTAGAAGCTTAGCGCATTAGTTACAAAACTTTTTAATAACTGGAAAGATTCTATTGAGGTATTTATTCAACACAGTAAAACGGAGTATCACAAAACAACTCCGTTTTTGCTGATAATTTTATTGCTACTTTTAATAGAAAGATCTGCGCCAGATATCATGATGCAACTCGGTTCTAGCCGTTCTAAGCAAATTGCAAAAAAATATAAAAAGCTAGCACCTGCAATTGAGAAAAATATCTTGTGTGACGTCAAGAGTTAGCTCTACGAGGAACTTCCTAGTCTGGGACACTTTTTGGACCAGCCCGCCCATAATGATTGACATTTCAAGGCGTTGCTACGTATGCGTCTCTCATGTGGTGACAAAAATTTAATTGATCACATTCAAGGATAGTCGTTAAACGCAATGTACATAAGCCCGATAATTCATAATATAATTAAAATTTGTAGCGAAATAGTACATGAAATTGTATTTAAAATAAACGAAAAAAATCGTTCCCTATTCTAATAGATGAAACCATAGATATTTCCCGTTGTGTAAGATAAATAAATTTTAATAAAGAAAATGAAATACGAGATTTTTTTTTGCAACTTATAGCTGTCCATAATACTACTGGTAAGAATTTACCGACAGTAACGCTAGAGTCTACAAGCACTTGGAGTAGACTGCACCCTTTTGGTTGGACAGGTGTATGATAGGTTTGATGCAATGAGTGGCAGCTTTAAAGGCGTACAGGCTATAATAAAAGATAAATATCCAGCAGCAATACAGGTGCGCTGCAGTGACCATTCTTTAGATTTACCTCTTGCCTATTCCTGTAAGCTTTAGAGTGAAACAATAAAATCTCTAGCAAATTTTATAAAAATATCAGCTATGCGCACTGAAATATTAAAAAGTGAAATAAAAGAATATGTTCCAAATAGTTAATAACGGACTGATTCTGAAAATGGACGTGGATAAGCCCTGACGACGAGACGGAACTACTAAAAACGAGATTGACTATATGAAGACAGACAAAAGAGGAACCATCAAGAATGTATCTGTCCTTAACAGCTTCTCAATCGGCAGCGATCATAGGTTGGTGAGAGCAAGCGTGGTAATAAATAGAAAGAGCGACGAAAACTGATAACCCGAACCATCAACACCAAGTGGACAGAAGTCAAAAATATTAGCATGTATCAAGAACAGATTCAGAAGAACCTGCTAAAAAAGAACTTATTTGGTCAATCCGATGTTGATACATCAAGTAACGCAAAAGAAGTATCGAAATAACGAAAGGTCCTGAAAAGCTCACTATAAAAACTAAAAATTTGATAAAAAGACCTCTCGTCTTTTTATGACAGGAAAACATAATGAAAATCTACATGAATGGAGAGAACTTAATAAATCCATCTCCTCATCAATAAGAAGAGACACACGAAGTTACAATTCTAGAGAAATAAAATCAGTGTTAGAAGCGAACAAGAAGTCTGAAGGTTCTAAGGAGAAATATGAATCCTAGCTCAAAAAACATTACGAAAGTTAAAGAACGAAGACGACAAAATCACTACAAATAGGGACGAAATTCTCAATATTTTGGAGGATTTCCATAAAGAACTTTACAAACACGCAGGACATATCGAATATATAGAATCAGGGATCTGAAGGTATCCCAGATATAACAACCTTCGAGATAGACGGACTAAAAGACATCGAAACTTCCTCGAAAACTTTGCAGTTTCTTCGATTGTTTATGATTAATGAGTTTATCATCAGTATGTTAACTTTATTTGCTTTTACTCTACCTTTATGCAGATTTCGACAGTATGTGGATTTTGAACTATTTAGAGCTGTTGAGGATGTGAATACTGTTATTAGTCAGGTAAGGAATATGAGACTTATTATAGGTCAGGACTTTAGCAATATTTCTTGAAAATCAGAAACATACATTCTAGGTAGCCACTGCAGAAGAATATTTTCGAATTACAGTTGCAATTCCCTCTTTTGATGATTTCATTGACCAACTATCTGAAAGATTTGCAAATCAATAATTTTTTTGTGCCAACTATGTGCCTGACACACGCAGTAAAAATAGAAGACGTGGATAATTTTTGGACCTCCATACGTTATATGCATGAGTTTCAGTTATAGAAATAAAAATGGACTGAATTGTCTCAAGTTGGAAGACAAAAAAATGGTATTGACTCGTTATCAGCACGTAATCGATCAACATCAACAGCTTCGTCGGAAAAATCATTTTCAACGTTGAGTTGTTTAAAATACTATTCCCTTTTAAGCGTGCATACAAACATTCAAATTGACACCACAGAGGTCTTAAATCGGTTCATTAATACCCATTTAAAAATAATAGTCGTTTTATAAACCCTTCAAACATTTTCAACAGCCACTGGTCTAATCCTCCAAAATTTTGATCCAGATACGGCCCTGACTAAGTGAGTACCTACTAAGTACCACTGAAAAGAATACAGAAAGGAATAATTTACTTACGTTGTGTGGAATCTTAAATTCTCCGAACAAATAATTAGGCCCAACCTTCTTTATATAAAGACGGTATTCAAACTCCTTAGTTGTATTATCCGTAGAAGATATTGTTTCAATTACTACTTTCTTTGTAGTTTCTTGTTCTCCAGTTAATTCGCTAATTAGGGGCCTGTTTGCCTTGAGCTTGCCCATCTTCTCATCAATTTCTCTTTGTTGGATACGATGCATTTGGAGGGTGCCATACGCCTTTCTGTTTGTAAGGATCACTTTTTCGTCAGCACATTGAAGTCCTAAAATGTATTAAAACTGTGATGAGAAAAACGGTTCCCTAAACTTGGAAGGATTATTTCTCTGAAAATCAATTATCCCAAAAGATGACGATGTTCACAACGTCTAAAACTTAAGGTCATCTATAAAACATATTGCACAGTGCACACCTATATACAGCAATCGCTGATTCTAAAACAATAGCAGAATCCTTACCATATTTATGTTCTATTCCTTGAAATACAACTGCCATAAAAAAACTTTTGAAACTTTGGTATGTTGCAACTTTTTGAAAAAATGTTGGGTGTATTGCAACATCTATTGCTTTCGCTTCCGTTCCTTTCTTGTCTTTCTCAGGCCTAATTTCCCCTATACTCATAGGAACTCTAGAAAAAGTAAGCAAACATTAGTATTATTTATGTTTGATTGCAGGAAATGGCATTTGACGCAATTTTAATTTAGTAACATAAGAAATGAAATCGGTACTATTGCCAACAATGAATGAGCAAGCTACAGCAGCATTTATGCCCTTAAAGAATATGTTAGGAAAGCTGGGGTGCTTTATATTTTAATTCTGTAAAATGATAAGATTAACTGAAACCCGAGAAAAAGCTGGCATCATGTCATGATATAGTACAGTACATCCTTCAGTCTGCTGGAGGAGTGTAACGTGAACCACAAAGAACATTTTTTGGCTTTCAAATACTTGAAAAAGGCATTTGACACCATATAAAGGATAATGCTTAATTCCTTAACTACTTGTCGAGTTGAAAGCATATATACAAAGTTGACAGAAAACATGTACTCTAGCGAATATAACGCAGCCGACTAGAGGAACTGATATTAATGGTAAATACCTTCATTCTTCATAACCTTAAGTTCAGGCTGTTCTTGAACAACTATTACAAGAAGATAAGCGAGAAAAGAATAAACTTAATTACAATGAACTCAATTGAAACACCTCGCTCAAAGAGCTGAAGGCAGATGGTCAAAACGATTGTTGGATCAAGACTAACACCAAACGCCAGGTAGAGGGTCGATATGAAGAACACGACGAGTCTTCTTTGGATCAGACAAGCAAGTATCCAGCACTGGATTGGAATAGGCTGATCGTTCTAAGGGGTGTCTACTTAGATCAAGACCATTGAAATAGTATTTTACGGCAGAAATTGTAATTGCCTGCAGTTTACGTTAACGTAAGCACTATCTCCCTATTTTTATCTATCATTGAATGACACGCCTCATACCTTAAATATTACAAGGCATTTTTATACGATTATAGGAAATATTTATGAGTATGTCTTATCGGATAAAGTAAACTGATTATTTCAAATCTGGAGAGTTTCTAGACATTCCAATTGGTTTGTATGAAAAGATAAAAATACGTTTTGCACCTAGGGCTTCCGGGCTTGAAGCTGTTTCAGTTTTTCACTCGAATAATATCCAATCAGACTAACTTTGCCTTCGGAAACCAAGGGAAGAACAAATAAAGGGATTCTTCAAGTGAGTCAAACAAAATCACGCTTGCCGCGATGCTAATTCAGGGTCGCCCTCAGTCATTTTTAAAAGCGGGCGGCTTCAGGATGTGTTCGATACTCCTGAAGTAGCAGGAACAAGAACACTCGGACTACTCGGAGGGACATATTTGCTCTTAGCCATACAACAAGATGAGAACGAAGAACAAATAAAGTTTTTCTTCCAATAAGCAAATCTGAATATATTCCGACAGGATAAGTATATTAACGTACCTAAAAGTGGCGTCAAGACTCCTCTGATGGAGTGTGGATGAAACGTTCCAAAAACTGAATCCGGATGGTTTATCGAATGACAATTATTCGAACGACAGTTCTTCGAACGACATTTCTTCGAACGGACAGTTCTTCGAAAAGACAATTCTTCGAATCGACAATTTTTCGAATGTGTAATTCTTCGAATGGACCATTTTTCGAATCTTTAATTTAGTTTGGGTTAAGTCCTTTTACCGTTTTAGCAAAATTTCTGCATGGTGCGTGGTGTAGAAGGTAGCGTTCTTGCCTGTCATTCCGGCGCTGCGGGGTGGATTCCCGTTGGTCGCGACAGATGTTTTGTTTATTGTTTTTTATTAATTTACTTTTTTCCTAATTTTGGGATAGTTTGGGTTAGCCTTGGGTTAGTTTTGGTTAGCACTTGGTTAGTTCTTGTTGATTGAGCCCCCGTAGCGAGCGAAGCGAGCGGAGGGCCATACAAAGCCCTAATAATTATATGTAAATAATATGTTTAATAAACAATTTCAATAAATTACGTTAAAATTATCTTTATGTTTCTCTAATTTAATATTTTCGAAAAACGGTCCTTTCGAATATTTGTCTTTTCGAAAAACTATCCGTTCGAATAATTATCCATTCGAATAATTGTCCATTCGAAAAACTGTCCTTCGAAGAACTGTCTTTCGGAAAATTGTCATTCGAAAAACAGTCCTAGATTCTCCAAAAACATATAAGGCAACGAAAACGCTGTTGAAGACATATCTCGGACATATATTAGAATTGGACAGTTGCCAAGATTTGTTTACGTAAACTTGTTAAATCTTCTTCGATACGAGTTATGAACAACACAAAAAATTCAAATTAGACACATACATACCTGTACTCACTTGCATCTTCTGATTCAATAATTTCCGCAAGTTCTGCTTCCGTTATATCTTTCGGGGGAGGAATGGCGTCGGTTGTACAAATATTAACAAATACTTTTGTATTGGTCCCATTTTCTTTGGTTTTTACGCATAGACCTGAAACAATATCATCGAGCTAATAGTTCCTCCCAGAAGTGGGATAAATATGATGTGGTGACATCAAAGTGCCAGATACATGATATTCATTGTATTAAAATTCAAAAAGCCGGTAGAACTGTGTACCAAAATTGATCATAATGTTCTTGTATCTGGCGATATGCTAAATTTAGATTGCACGAAACCTTGCTGAAAATATACAAATTTGGCAATCAGTAACCAACTAACCCATTTTGCTACACGCTGTAAGTCTCTACTTCATCATTGGTCTCTAAAACTGGACATTTCTGACACAGATTGCTATCTACGATTTATGTACAGAAACATGTCAGAATTTTCTTAAGAAATCTGTACATACATATGGTATGGAGAGTAACAGAAAAACAAATTTTAGCGGAGTTAAAAATTGTCAGGAAAGTCATGGAATGTGCGCATTTACACAAATGATTTTTAGTACATACGACCCTGAATTGGTCGGCAACGTGGCGGAAGACCTTCTTAACGCATGCAGTGCATAGGGATGTAATTAGGCAAGCCGAGGAAAAAGGATGCAATGACCTTTGGAATTCCGCCGAGTGTGTTAATATCAACGGGTTCCGCTTCCATACCCTTTATAAAAATCTCTGCTGCTTTAAAAAATTGGGCGTTTATAGCTTACAATAATATCAATAAAATTGATATCTTCCTAGTCACCAGCCGTGACAATAAATTCCCTGGCGATTTTGATCTTAGTGTTAGAGATTCTTATTCAAAAAAAAGATCCTTCCTCGTTTAGATCTTGAAACTTCAAATATGTAAGCTCGCGTTTTCTGCGCTCACCAGCCACTCCGATAATCAGTGCAACATTTAACTAGAAAATATCATTGTATTAATTTTGATTTAATGAGAACTAGTTTTATCTTCATCATTAAAACGTTCTTGTCATCGGCTTGTCTAAGAAATTTTATCGCCTGTGCTATAGTGAAAACATTTGGCTTCTTCGGTCATCGTTTTGTCTTTTTAAAAAGGCTATGAGTTAAAGATACTTCGCAACATTTTTTTTTTCAAAATATGCCAGTAAACTCTTTTCATTTAGCGTACGTACATTTTTCTCATTGATTCATGATTTGATCATTAGGTGGGTCCGGTCGAGATCAGGTAATCTCAAAAATTCCGTTGTCAATGTTAGCGTCTGGGCTGGAATATTGAAACACACGATTTTAGGACTTTTTTATGGAGATTTAACTGGGGATATGTATTTGGATTTTCTACAGCTCGATTTAATACCCGCATTTTTTCAGGAGAACATAGAGTTCATATGGGAGCTTTATTTTCAATTAGATAGGGGAAGGTACCACCTGTGACCGGCTTCGACTCTTCAAAGTCGCGTCAGACAGACTGTCAGGGACAACAACATTGGTTCATATGGAGGCTTGTTTTTGAATTGGATTCGGGGAGTGTGCCTGACAACCTGTGTGATGAGATTTGAAAAGTCAGGTCGGGTTATAAGAATGAGAATAAGAATAAGAATAATTTTATTAATGATAAGTACAAAATACCTTTACAATCGTCAATATTGTCAATAATTTTTTTTTACAATTGTTAATAGAAATTCTAAATAGATAAAAGCTAAAAGCTATTAGTTGGTAAGGACACAACAAATTACAAATACATAGACCAAATCTAAAGATTTAAAATAAACTATTTCTATACACGAAGATATATCACAACATATTAGACAAAATCCTGATCACTAACATCACAATTTAGGAAATCGTTATAATTGTAAAAAGCTTGAGATATTAAATATTTTTTTATTACAGTTTTAAAGCGCTTTACCGGCAATTCCCTGACCCTCACAGGTAGCCTGTTGAAAAAAACAGGTGCATAATGTAGCGTTGCATTCCAAGACCTCTTAAGTATGAGAAACTCAATTTGAAGATTCATGTGTGATCTTGTATTGTGAGAATGTAAATTCTGAATAGTTGCATATCTATTTAGGTTTTGACGTACATAGAGTAATGATTCGTAAATGTAGTGGGATGGAAGAGTAAGAATCCCAAATTTTTTTAAATATGGTCTTGCTTCATCACGATACCCAATCCCAGCCAGGACTCGGACTGCCCTCCTCTGTACTCCAAATACCCTAGATGCATGGGACGAATGTCCCCAAGCCAGATGGCCATATATACATATTGAGTGCACAAGAGCATGATAAGGCAGATCGCTGACTCCACAGTATTCGCCAAGCCCCTCAGTACAAAGACTCCCGAGGCTGCCTTTTTTGAAACATTATTTACATGGAGTTCAAAAGTCAGTTTTGGGTCTAAAGTTATTCCTAAAAACTTGACCTGGTCTGGATTATCAAGGTATATTTGCCTCAGCGAGAAGACAATATTTTTCGTTTTCTCATGGTTAAGGTTGAGTTTATTTGCCACAAACCAATCACTGACACACTCTCTACACTCAGCCAACCTCTCAATCAGCGATTCACATTCCTTGTCAGTTACAAGAAAATTGGTGTCATCTGCATACAATGTAACACTACCCTGCTGCAGGGAGGATTCTATATCGTTGACATATGTGAGGAACAATAACGGCCCCAATATAGAGCCCTGTGGCACACCATGCCTCACGACTCTTACGTCCGAGAGATGCCCCCCATAGCATGTCACCTGTCTCCTGTCAGTGAGATACCTCTGAATCAACTGACAGCTGTCGAGATTTAGTCCATAGAATTCAAGTTTTTTCAATAGGATGTCATGGGAGACACAATCGAAGGCCTTGGAGAGGTCGCAGAATGTAGCTCCTACAAACTCTCCCCCCTCAAAGCCCTCAACTATGCCTTCACATAGTTTATTAATGGCCATTACTGTTGATCTACCCTTTCTAAAACCGAATTGATTGCCGGACAGCAAGTCATTCGACTCCAAGTAATCACACAGCTGTTTACAGAGCAGGGCTTCAAATATTTTTGACAAAACAGGTATCAGCGATATCGGCCTATAATTGTTAGGAGAGTTAGGGTCTCCACTTTTAAATACTGGGACCGTTTTACTTATTTTAAATAGGTGAGGGTATGTGGCCTCCTCAATGCATTTATTATACAGATTTGTCAAAGGACTAATTAGAAAATTTTTTAGCGATTTTATTAACACCATATTCAGATCATAGAAATCTTTACTGTGCTTCTTCTTTAATCCGTCAATTGCAGCTCTAACCTCATTAAAAGTTACATTACGAAAATGAAAGGTAAGCAAATCATTCCTTTTCACCCCTTCCAAATATCTCTCAAAAGAGACAGCAGATTGCGGTAATGCTGATATCAATTCATCAGCAACACCAACAAAAAAATTATTTAACATGTTAGGATCAATGTCCGCGCCCATCCTCTCTCTGACCACTCTTCGATTATTATTTATGACATCCCATGCTGCTTTAGCAGGATTGTCCGACTTTTTGATATGATTACTGTTTGCTATTCGCTTAGCCTCGGAGATGGCATGTCTATAATTACGTCTACATACCTTGATCTCTTCATGCAGAAGAGGGCAGTCAGACTCTCGAGCAAGGCAGGCAAGGGCCCGAAGCTCCTCCCTCATAACCCTGAGTTTGTCATTGAACCATACAACTTTATGTGTGTTTTGATTTGTTGATACTCTGAGGGACTGTGGAAATGCCATGTCACGCATACTGATAAACTTGTCCATAAATCTGTTACACCACTCCTCAGCCCCAATATCAGGGCCAAGAAATTGCCAGTTTTCACTCTCAAGCATGTTGTACAAATTGAATATACCCTTACTTGTCACTGGCCGGCACAAAAAATTGGTACATTTTACCGCAGTGTTGCATATATGACCAGTATCAAAACTCAATTCTATAGCTGAGTGATCAGACAAAACAGGATTGAAAACATTCAAACTGTAGTCGGGAAACTCAGAAAAGTTTACAAACACATTGTCGAGACAGTGATTTAGTCTTGTGTTCACAAAGACCTGTTGAGAAAAGTTGTAAGAGTTCATAACATCTATAAAACTATGCTTATCGCCATACTCTCTATCAAACTGTATGTTAAAATCTCCATTAATAACAGTGTACCTATTTAAATTAAAAATAGAGGCCAAAACTAGGCCCATCACATTTAAAAACACGGTAAAATCCCCACTTGGTGGGCGATAGATAGTTACTATAACAATACCACAGTCCAGAAATTCCAAACCACATACTTCACAGTGTCTCTCAACTGATAGTTCAGCCAGGCCCTCCAACACTTTCACGCTTTGACCCGAGGCTGGCATAACAACAACAACACCATGTCGATTACTACCCCGACAAAAGGAGGCCCCATGTTCAAAACCCTGAATGTTGATTAGCTGGATTTCTTCATTCAAAAGGCAGTGTTCAGCGAAACTAAGAGCACTGTAGCACGTTGGTCTTTCTTGCAGGAAAGCTTCAATTTCTTGGGTCTTGTTTTTCAACGACCAGATATTAATGTAAAAAATGCTAAAAATATTACTTGAACTATCTACTTGAACTATCTGGTCGGTCCTGACTACGGGTCCGTCGTTGTGTCGCGCCGAAAATTTTCAGTATCGACTTCGTTGACAGATGTTTTCAGAAGGTCATTCACACTCAAAGACCCATGGATTTGAGGGCAAGAAGCCTCGTCGTCATCAAGAGTACCTATAAAGCTGTCACATATGATTCTTATCTTGAGCGGTCATCTCGCCGTTCAAGGAGTACTCTGCTACGATGGGAACAAAACTAGCGTGTGATCCATGAAAAGATGCTTTTAAGACACTATTCTGCTTTGCAATAAAGTTGTTAAGCACAGGTCGGTTCTTCCAGAATGGGGTTCCGACCACGATTAGATTCGTAGAATTCGCTATATCGAGAAGTTCTTCGATTTTCTGTCTGGGGACATCTCTGCCGGTAATGCAGTTGCGGGGACCAATAAAAAAAAAATATAGTCTTTGCGGGTCAGACTTTGCTTGTAGGAGGTGCAAATATCAACGACTCCCTCAAAAGTGATTCCGTTCCTCCACTGACAGTTCAAGTCGAAAAGTCCTCTTCCAAAATGTCTAAATAAGTGGGTGGAGCCTCTTGCGAATCTGTCTCCAATAATTAAAATTTGGTTTCGCCTTTTTTTAGGTCGATTACTCAACGACGAAGAACCTGTATTACAACCAATCCCATTTTCGAGGACAAGGGGAATTGATTTTTCCTTTAGAGCAAATATCTCGTTGTTGGCCTTTTTAAGGTCATTCATGTACATATCATTCTCCGCAGTCAATGTCTCAATACTTGTAAGAAAATTAGTTCTAAGTTTTTTCATTTCATTTAGTTCCAAAGCTAGGTTTTTGTTTTGGTCCTCGACGTATTTTATTTGATCCAAGAGTTGTTTGTTCTTTTCCATAAGCTTGAGGATGTCCTTATTTAGGCTTGCAATTTCGTTCTTCTGTTCCACAATCTTGCTAGAAAAATCTTTTTCAACGTCGATCACTGAATCCTCAAAATCTTGAGTGTTTCTCTTAAGTCGAACTATATATCTGTCTTTAGATTTTAGGTCAGTCGATAAATTAGCTATTTCTAGTCGTAGTTCTGTCTCATTCTTGTCCCTTTCCTCCTGCATCCTTGCAATGAGACTATCTTTCTTTTTAATTTCCAATTTAGTTTTATCAAGATGTTCAAGCGCTTTCTTCAATTTTGGTACATCATTCAATAATAGCTTACAGGATGTGCAGTAAAATATTAAATTACGCTGGCCTAACACGATGGAGTGACACTCGGTCGTTGTTACATTAGCACAAGTTTTACAAAGAGTTAGCTTGCATGCGTCACAGCAGGCGCCAAAGACCTCATTGTCCTGTGGGCGAGCCTTAAACAGGCATTGACATTTACATTTCGAGCAGACCAAGTTATTCATAACTTCCTATAGGCACTCAAAATGACAAAAAAATTATAGGTGGGTCCTCTCCGGACCTAATTGAAAATCAAGCTCCCATATCAATTATCCAACAGCAACATTGGTTGATATGGAAGCTTGCTTTTGAATTGGATTCGGGGAGTGTGCCTGACACTGTGGGATGAGACTTGAAAAGTTAAATCCGGTTATAGGTGGTTCCTTTCCCGACCTAATTGAAAATCAAGCTCCTTAATCAATTATCCAACAACATATTCGGTTCATATGAAAGCATGCTTTTGATTGGATTTGGGGAATGTGCCTGACAGCCTGTGGGATGAGGCTTGAAAAGTCAAATCCGGGTATAGGGGGTTTCTTTCCCGGCTTAATTGAAGATGAAGCTCCCATATCAATTATCCAACAACAACATTGGTTTATGTTTATATGGATGCTTGCTTTTGAATTGGATTTGGGGAGTTTGCCTGACGGCCTGTCTGATGAGACTTAAAAAGTCAAATCGGGTTATAGGTGGGTCCTTTCCGGACCTACTTGAAAATCAAGCTCCAATATCAATTATCCATCAATTTTATTAATTACTCATTAAGAGCCATGTATAGACAGTAAGTAAGAGATTTTATTCAAAAGTGTGAAGTAAAAATATTTGCTCAAAACTTAACGTGGCCTTTGATGCAAGTACCTTATTACCAGCTGGCATAGTATTCGTGCAAAGAGCATGCATGAAAAGGTTAAAAGTTTGATTCTGGAGTCTAAGTTGGTGTTCATGATTTTGTTCTTAATCACAGCTCTTTGGCGATTTTACAATTTGAGGTAAAGAGTAGAGGCTGAATCAGGCGGAGTTTTATTCTTAATTTTTAGTGGGAACTCCACACGAGTTCAAGTCACATCCTGCATAAATTATGGAAACAGATGCATAGACACTAGAGAATTTGCAACAAAACCACATAGCTTAGGTACTTAATTTTTACTACACATGGACACTATCCATTTTATTTATTTATTTATTTTCCAACACACATGGGCATGTTCCAAGCATGAATCATTTTATTTAATTTTTAAATTATATATCTATATTAACAAATCGCTAGTGTTATAATGATGTTTTGTATCACTGTTATAGTCTTCTAGTGAGAATTTAGCTCATGTATAAAATTGTTCATAAAAGGTGTAGACTTTTCGTAAGCGAAAATTTCCCAGTAAATATTTAAAGTTAACCAGAACATCCTGAAGAAAGGTGTATCGCTTAGAGGAAAGACAATTTGTTTATTTTCCTCGTTGTTTCAAAAAATAGCCCTCCTTTAACAGTTTCCAATCAAAACTCCTTATCTCAAAACTTTAAAACAGTTATAGTATTTATAATTCTATAAAAAAAAATAAAAATATAGGAAGCATCCGGAATAAGTTTACAAGAATGGTTTGGCGAGTTACATTGCAGAACTGGTTATCTTATAATCCAAAAGACAACAGTAGCAAGGTATATTTGCACATTAGATAATTTTTCAAAGCAAATTTACATCAATTGTTCCAATTGTTATAACCAAGATATAATTAATTATTATGAATGAAAAATAAATACTCGGGGATATGTGAAGCTTTAATCGAATATAAATTGACGCTATTTATTAACGTGACAAGGTTTGAATCACTCAAGTTCTATTGATACATATTTTTTATATAATCTCGGGCATGTATTATAATAACAATAATATGTTATAATAATACTACAAGATTTTGGCGAAAATCAGACTTTGAATCTTCGGAAAACATGGAGATTGCGCCTGCTCGAGGGCAAGGCCTATTATTTTGCCCTTTTACTTTTAAAGCAATGATAGGAAGATAACATCCCCTTAATTCACTTCACAATAAAAATGTCTTAAAAAAATTTAATATTTTGGTCAGTTGATGAGGTTAAAATATCGAAATATTTACTTGCAACGAATAATCATCTAACAAAAACAAATAAATAATGTATTATCTTTATCTCAATTTGCTATCAACATAGAAAACTAATATATTTACACAAAAATCAGATGTAAAATGATAAAGCTAACACTAAGAAATCCTACAGCCAAATCCCAAATCACGGTTTTCGATCGCTTAAAAATTATTAGATAAGATCGTCATGAATAGATTGTGACTTTTTATTTAACTGTGGTTTATCTAAGTTCTTGAAACAGTTTGGGGCCTGCCCCCTCATCCTCCCCATATATTTTGTATAAGACAAGATATGATTAATTATGATCTAATAAAAAGTAGGCTTAATTTCACAATTGTTGTCTCTGTTAATTTTACATTTTATCATTTTTGTAAATCCCTATACAGCGTGTTCTGGGAAGTTCATTTCCAAATGAGAAACTATATTATTGTTAATTTTACGAAAAAAAACACCAAATAGAAAGTCCTGCTTCATGAGAAAATGGTATTAAAAAGATAAAACATTTGTATAGGGTGGCAAAAAAGGTCTAAAAGTTCAGAGCTGACCAAAGAGAGAAGTACCCTTGACTTTCATCTCAGAGCAAAAATAATAACATTCTCTGTAGTCATAATTGGTGCTTAGATATGAAATTTCCCAAATAAGTTCAAATATCCTTCCCAAATCAGTTCGAATATCGTTGCATTCAACATTTTTAATAAACGATAACTGAACTTAACGAGATCTCTGATAAAGCGTTAAATTAACGTTAAATAGCCGAACGTGACGCGTAGTGGCTCAATCTCATTCACTATACAGGAAAAAAATGGTGGTGAACGCGACAAAAGAAGTTTTCACTTCAAAAAACGTCCCCTCAAACATGAATTACTAGTTAGGGCAATCCAATTTAAACTAAAATTAATTAAGATAATGAACCAAAGAGTGTTGGCCAGTCTTAAGACTAAAAATAAATTTGTGGACTACACACTAGAAGCGAAACTTCATCCGCACAGAAGAGGAACAGAGAATAGCCTGCACGCGCGCACCGCACGCTGGACGACAAGCTTGAGCTAAATTATATCAGAGGTCCCCTAGCATGTTGGTATGTATTAATAGTGGCGCCCGCTTCGAGTTCAATGCCCGCAAAAGGAATTTTTATTTAATTAAATTTTATACTTCAGGGGGTTGCCTTGGGGTTAAAGGTGGGTGACAAAAAGACATTATATCTATAATTATTATTTATTTTTCTGTACCTAACAATAACTACCCTAACGAAAATTGTGGACGAACCGGAACAACATTGCGGGTCGTGGTTTATCTCTCTATACAAATTTTGTAACGTTACTAGTGACGTATTCTATAACGTCGTGCGCCGCCCGTATCAAACATTTTATAAAATTACTCATCAGATACAGAGCACCTAAAGAAGTTTCACTTAAAAATGTACTATTGAGAAATGTTTTAATTTTTAAGCAAAATGTACATTTCTATAGAATCCTTTGTTACCTATACAGCCAAATTTTAACATTAAAATAATATAAAATATAAAAATATATTACAAAAGTGATGTGCAAAAAACAGTACTAGTTACTTGCAACCTATATACTAATTATAATACTAATTATAATAAATAAAAATACAATAATAACATTAGTCATCTATTCTATCTACTCATATATCTATTCCCTAAATCCTAAAGTATGTATAGGTTATGTAGAAAGGCGAGTAAAAATTTCATCTAGTTTTATTATCTGTAATCATCATATTTATTTAATTTTTATTTCAAATCATTGCAACAATTTAATATAACTGAATACTTCAAATTCATTATTCATTACTTTCACTATGTGCATAAAGTTACTCGCGTCTAGCGATCAGGGTTATAAACCATCGCACGCATTAGTCGATTCAGTGGATCGCTGTCAACAGGTCTGGTGGTGCAGTGGTTAGACTTTGTGCTTGTGATACGATGCCCCGGGTTCGATTCCCGCCAGTGGCATGACACGTTTTTTTTATTTTTTTAAAGTTGGTTCTTTTTTTTTAATTTTGGATTTTGGTTGGTTTTGCTTAGTTGCGCCCCAGGGACGAGCGAAGCGAGCGAGGGGCCATGCGTGAAGTAAAATATTAGACATTCTAAACTAGTAAAAAAAAAGCTTCAAGTCCCGCTCACTTGTCAGTAGTTCCACCATTTTTAATCTTTCCAAAAATGTTTGTTGCGGCGAGCTGTGTCAGGCTTTAGCTGCATGGTGCCGCTTTTCTATCTTTTTATAAAATTTAAAAAAAAACGAGTTTTTTGAGAATAAATTGCGGCATAATTGACGCTCAATACATTGCTATATTTTTTAATGTAATTGGATAATTTTATTTTAATTGTTATAAACTTTTTTTGCAGAGTAGCAGCACAAACAGAGCATAACTCAGCACAACAAAACATTCTTGAAAACAAGTTGCGGCATAACGTTGCACAAACCAGCGCCTTAGATCCTTTTTGAAAAATCCAAAATGGGTCGTACCTTCATAGAATTATGGCAATATGCTAGCATATTGATTGTCCTTGCTTTTCTCGGAAATTTAACTAAAATAATTACTTTACAACCACGTACTTCAAATTTATTACTCTCACAATGCCCATAAAGTTAGCTCCACCATTTTTGATTTTTCGATTTTTTTATTGCGTTGACTTATGCCAGGTTTGTGCTGTGTTGTGTCGCAATTTATTTTCAAAAAATTTAAAAATCCCGGAGCAACTCGTTTTTTAAAACAAGTTAGCCCGACATATTTTTTTTACAAAACATTTTTGTTGTGCCAAGTTGTACTCAGTTTATGCTGACTTCTGCCGCTTTTCTTTCTTTTTATAACAATTTCAAAAATCGGAGATTTCTCAGAATAAATTACGACACAAAACCAAAAGCAGCGGCCCTAGCCCAATACCCTTTATAATACAATCAATTTTATATTCGTCACAAATATTTAAATTTAAATTGTTTGAACCTAGCTAATAACCGCTTAGCTTTTGATTAGGCAAATTGACATAATTTGCGGCTTTTTCTTTAGCAATGTATTTTTTCTACTATTTTCGTTACTTTCGATTCTTCTGAATCACTTTTATCATCTTCGTTGCTTCTTGATTCTCAACTCAACCTTTTCCTCTTGTTTCAGAATTTACAACAAAATAAACCATAAAACAGTGATTCAAATAACAAATAAATCATTCAAAGAAAAGTAAATATAATTTGGAATTACTCTATAAAGTACAAACATGTACAGTAGTAAAACAAGGTATGCAGTAAAATTTATTACACTGAGCGCACTTCCATCGAGTCTGAGTTGCTTTTGAAGAAGCATATTTTCTATCGTGCTGTTCAGCTAAATTTTTGTAGCAAGCTACGCATCTTCGACGACTTCTAGTACCTACTTCTTCTAGAACGTGCTTTTTTGCAGATGAGGCTTCTGCTTTGGGAGTAATTTGGAGCAAATCTTTGGCTATTTCTTCTCTAAACTGAGTTATGCTAATATTTTTACCCGTAACTCTCTTGTATAAGATAAATGCGTTCACCATTGCTGAACCCAAAAGAATATTGATAGCTAGTTTGCGGTACCATTTTATATTCCTTCTGAGGCAAGAAGCGTAAGCTTCTATTTGGCGTGACAAATCGATGAAACTTTTATTTTTGTTATATTCGACAATAGCTTCAGGCTTCCGTTGTACAATTCCATTTCTAGATGTCACTGATACCATTTTATTTGAGTGTTTTGTTGATAAAATCAGCACTTCGCGTTTGTTACACCATTTTATAATAACCACTCCCGTGTCACTTTCCTTGCCAATTACTGCTCCTTTTTTCAATTTTTTTTTAATAATTTCTTTAGGATTTCCCTTCCGATTATTTCTTAAAGTCCCTACAAGATAAGTCTGTCTCTTCAATAGTTTATGCGCCAGTTCGATACTGGTGTAATAGTTGTCCAAAAAAATAGTACGGCCACAATCTAAAAGACTCTCGCATAGTTCCATAACAATTGAGGTTGGAACGCTCATGGAAGAACTTTTTTTTTCTGTCCCGCAGTATATTTTAATGTCGAATGTGTATCCATCTTCTAGACATAATTTAAATAATTTCACACCAAACTTATGGCTTTTATTCTTAATGTACTGAAGAATGGTTAGGCGCCCTCGACAAGGTATCAACATTTCATCTACGCAAATGTTGCCAGAGGGCGTTACAGCATTTATAAATGTTTGCCTTATATAATCTACAAAAGGTTTAATTTTGTAAAGCCTCGTAGAAATATTCTTACTATTATTGTCAGCGAAATGCCAGTTTCTTAGAAGAAGCTCAAATCTATTCCTTGACATAACTCGTTTTATCTCGTTCGAATACAGAAGATTGTTTGACCAATAGCACGCTAATTTGGGCATCTGGACGAGCCCAATCCAGATTTGCATACCCAAGAAAGTTTTCATTTCATTGACGTCAGTGTCCTTCCATTTTCTAATACGTGCCTTAGGCAAAAGTGTTTCGCCAGCTTTTTGGCAAGCGTATCTGTTAGTTTCCTGTACCATCAGATTAAGAAGACCTTCGTCAACAAATAGTGAAAAAAAATCGATAGACTGTTTATCACACATATCTTGAATAATATTAGGGTTTATCTCTAAATTATTAGCAAAAAGAGGAAACTTTTTCAAATGTTCACCTGTTATTTCATTCCACTGCAGATCTTCTGAATTTGTATGGCTTTCGTTTGATGAAGAATCACTACTCCACTGCAGATTTCTAAGAACATCTTCTATTGATTCTCCAATGCGACCCAACCGATTTTCCTATTCATTATCTTCTCCTATTGCGTGATGCGAAACAGATATCTGGGAAGTACTTGGCAGTGAACCATCAGTGATTTGTTCCTTGGACACATTTTTCTTCTTTTTTCTAACAGGAGAAACATAGTCGGAAGACTGGGAAGTACTATCACTTTCTTGGTAACTTTCTGAAGCATATTCAAATGGTTCATCATCAGACAAAGCTTCTTGAAGCATTGCTTCCAAACGGCTGTGCTCATTTTCTTTTTCGCCCATTTTAGGATTACGAGAGACTTGTAATTACTTAAACTGAAGCGCGAGATAAACTAAATGATTAGGAGATTAATGCCGAGATATATCTAATAAAAATAAGACAAGTATATTCCTGTAAAACTTAAACAACTTTATGATGATTCACCATTGGACAGATATTAAATCTGATTCTATCCTTTTATTTGTATAAATAACGGAAAAGCATCGAGACTCTATCCACAATAGTGGTTTCTGATCATTATAATTCAGCGATAAAAATATTGATTTAAAGGGTTTAGTTGAGACATAGGCGTTGTATCTATTGTCTACTCCTAGTCTATTAAATATTATTTATTAGTTTATATTCTAAAATACGTAACTCTAAAAAAGCTTGTGATGGTGTAGGTACCTCCAAATAATTATCTTTTGAAAATGTTGGCTATGTAATCTGCTCCAAATATGACGCAATTAGACGCTTCAAAAATTATCACATCATGCACTTAATACTGAACAATGATTCTGGTAAAAGATAACATGTGTCGTTACTGATTACACCAGTGGTGTAGCTAAGCAAAGTGAAACTTTTAGACCTATTTTAATTCAGAATACTGACAAAAGTTACAATATCGCTAGATTAACCAATAATACGGCAGAAGTATTATACAACTAGATCAGAGACACAATTTTGTTATGCGAAGCATTCAAATTATCATCAGTCCAGTACCAAATTTTGAATAAAATTTATCAATTAAGACGTCGAATTATCTTCATGGCATAGCCTTGTACTGGGTGCGTATCAGTCCGAGGGTCACCTACGGATCCTTAGTCTGATAACTAATGGTCAGTGGTGGAAGAAACGTTGAGTTCTTAGAAACTAGTCAGGCTGCTATGGCTGGTCTATCTGGAGATTACCGGCCCAACGCAAAACCACTTCAATTAAGCCAAGTCGTAGCAGAACATCGTGGCTAAAGAACCTGCAAGATTGGTTTGGGGTCAGCGCTAACTTTCAAATAACGTCGTAATCAAGTCGGGATAATTATAAGAACGGGTTTGAGTTAAAAGTTCACACGCTGCGTTTAAGAAAGTGAGTAAGCGGCCGTTCATTGGAAATATTTTACTCCAGTATAGCAACACCTGTGATTTAATATCAAATACCGATGAAATTATGAATTTAGGAGACGCTGTTCCAACTTAATTAACAAACTTACCCTCTTATTTATTAAAGGATATCAAGTTCCGATCAAGTCGAGATGAAAAATTAGAACTAACTAAACATGAAACATTTGCAAAAGTTAATAAGAGTTAAAAGAGCTGCTCGTTGTTTTTGACTCACTGAATCAAAATTATTGATAATATTTAAAAAGTCACACTATATAGTCACACATATTCTAATGTCGTTAATTCAGTTTTGTAAATCTGCCAGCAAAGTGTTAAAATTACATATCCAACTTATTGAAACGTTTGTTAGGTATATTAAAAATCGGGCGAAGGTTGTGCAAACGATTCAATTGTCTTTAATTGATAAATAGCTCTATTCTATAATAACATGACTTTAGCCTCCATCACACATGCAAGAAAAATCTTGACATGTAGATAGTTGGTAACTGACCTTACATTTGAAGAAAAAGCAGTGAATATACATTCATCACTTTTCACTTGCAAATTTTCTTTTATATGACTTTTACTAGAAGAGCCTCGTTTAAGACTGCAACAGTAGTCGGCCATCAAGGCTGTCCCAACTTCCTTGATATCAATCTTCCATAGTTTTAATACTCGAATAGAATCTTTCCTCCTGTTCTTAAATAAAATCACCTAGGTTGTGGTGGTTATGAAGAATATTAAAGTTGGAAATAATATTTTCCACTGATTTTATTTCCTTTCCTACATTATAATGTACTACTTGAACCAATGAACACCACTATAGCAGCGTTAGCTAGCTTATCTGAGGATCATCAAATATTCCGCCTTTCAGTTTTTTCATGCTAATCCCAAGGAATTTGCGCATCAAGTAGCCAAAAAAAGTCTATCTCGATCTAAAGCCTTCACAAATTTCTTCATAAGCCCCAACCTGATGTGCAAGGGTGGAAGCATGATTTCTCTGGCAACCAAAGGTTCGCTGATTACGTGTTTTTCGTTGAATCATGACTTTTCTTAAACGTCAATTTCTGTTACCCAGTGATAGATCCATAGCTGTGATGCCCCAACGACATAAAAAAACAAGGATACTTTGTATATCCATTGTTCTTCATTCTTAATTTGTTTCAGGACTAGTGGTATTGTCTCGTGCTGATAGAATGACCAATGGATATTGAACAAAATTTGTTACTGTTGCGTAAAACGACATATTTCAAACTAAGGTTTCAACTGACAAAAAGATCCGTTCGTTTGGTGTATATTCTAGCAAATCTAGAATAATAGTCCTCTTATGCTGTTCCAGAAAAAGAATAGCAGATCCTGTGATATTAGTACCTGTATAAAGTAGATTCTTCTCATTAAATATGGAAGACTCCTTTGAGATCATTCGGTTCATGTTGAGAACTTGCTGAATTTGGGATTTCCACAGAGGTAAGTATGAGATTGCCGGATTGCGCTATGAAAGCTCTGGCTGAGTCAATTAAAGTCTGATGGACTAAAGGAGTATTTCTATAGTGTCTGATTTCGACGTTGGTTATCATTTTGCATAAAGTAGGCGAACTGGACGAACCGTTAAATGTTCGCCCTATTTCCTTGCTGTCTTTTCTATGAAAAGTTATTGAAACAATTGTAAACAGAATAGCTTAGAGCTATCCAGACTCATTCAACATCATTACTTCGCATCAGTTCGGATTTCAGAGCTCACGAGGAAAGCATGACGCCATTTTTAGCTTCCTCGATGTGATGTACCTCCATGGGAATCAGGGGAAGGTGGCGGCAGCCTGGATAATATACAGTTTTTGTTGAAAACTTGCTGAATCCGCAGAGGTGATTATGAGGCTGCCAGACTGCGCTATAGAGGCTCTGGCTGAGTCAGTTAAGGATTCATGGTCTAGAGGAGAATTTCCTTCGTGTCTGAAATCGGCGCTAGTTATTTCTTTGCATAAAGGTGGTGAACTGGACGATCCATCAGATTTTCTCCCTATCGCTTTGTTATCTTCTTTACCAAAATGTATTTAAAAAATTGTACAGAGAACGGCTTGGAACTATCTAAACTCATTCAACATCGTTACTTCTCATCAGTTCGGATCTCAGAGCTCAAGAGGAACACATAATGCCAATTTTGGCTTTCTCGATGTGATGTACCCTCATGTGAATTAGGGGAAGGCGGCGGTGTTCTGTGATCTGTCTAAGACCTTTGACTGTGTTAATAATGGCATATCTTAAAGGTTAACTGCTGTTAACCCAGTGATGATCCTTAGCTATGATGCCTCAATGACTTAACAAGAAAGGATATTTTGTGTATCTAATATTGTCCATTCTTAATTTGTTTCAGGACTAGTGATATTGTCTCATATTCCTCTTTCACGTTGATAGAATGACCAATGGCTATTGAGCTAAATTTGTTACTGTTGTGTAAAAGGACACATTTCAAACCTAAGTTTTGAACTGACAAAAAAAGGGTCCATTCATTTCGTGGATATTCCAGCAAACCTATTTTTGTTAATAGTCCTCTTATGTCGTTTTAGAATACCAAGTTAATTTCCTCCTCTTTATCTCTTACGATAAAATGTAATATTAATTCCTGGATAATATGCATTCAGTTCTTGTTGAAAACTTGCTGAATATGGGATTCATTCAGGTGATTATGAAACTGCCAGACTGCGCTATAGGGGCTCTGGCTGAGTCAGTTAAGGATGCATGGTCTATCGTGTCTAAAATCAGCGTTGCGTTGGTCATTCCTTTGCATAAAGAAGATGAACTGGATGGGCCATGTAATGTTCTCCCTATCTCCTTGTTATCTTCTCTATCAAAACTTATTAAAAAAATTGTAAAGAGAACGGCTTGGAATTATCTAAAGTCATCGTTACTTCGCATTAGTTCCAATTTCAGAGCTCAAGGGGAGGGAACGCATGATGCTATTTTGGCTTTCTCGATGCGATGTACCTTCATATGGAACAGAGGATCGCGACGGCAGCGGTGTTCTGTGATCTATCTAAGACCTTTAACTGTACACACAAAGTAATATTCTCTTGCCACATATGAAAGTCAATATGCTCTTGGAATAACGTCAATTCCCTCAGTTTGAGAACTCTTTTCTGAGATGAAGAAATTCTTCTCTCCACACAAAGTAATATTCTTTTGCCACATATGAAGGTCAATATGTTCTTGGAATAACGTCAATTCCCTCAGTTTGAGAACTCTTTTTTATGTGTGTGTGTGAATCATGCAATTTCTTAAAGGTCAGTTGCTGTTAATCCAGTGATAATCCTTAGCTCTGCTCCCTCAACGACATAAAAAACAACAATATTTTATATATCCATTGTTCTCCAGTCTTAATTTGTTTCAGGACCAGTGATATTGTATATTTCTCTTTCAAAAGTTGATAGAATGACCAATGGTCATTGAGCCAAATTTGTTACTGTTGTGTAAAAGGACACGTTTCAAATTAAGTGTTGAACTGACAAAAAAATGGTCCATTAGTTTGATGTATATTACAGCAAACCTATTTTTGTCAATAGTCCTCTTATTTCGTTTCAGAATAGCAAGTTAATTTCCTCCAAGAAAAAGAACAGCAGATCCTGATCCAGATCCTGATGTAATGTTAATACCTGGATAATATACAGTTTTTGTTGAAAACTTGCTGAATCTGGGATTTCCGCAGAGGTGAGAACATCCTTGCTATCTTCTCTATCAAAACTTATTGAAGGCATTGTAAACAGGGTTTGGAGCCATCTAAACTCATTCAACATCATATTACTTCGCATCAGGAGCTCAAGGGGAATGCATGATGACATTTTTGGCTTTGTCGATGTTATGTACCCTCATGTGAATTAGGGGAAGGTGGCGGCAGCGGTGTTCTTTGATCTGCCTAAGGCCTTTGACTGTGTGGATCACGTAATACTGCTGACGAAGCTGGAACGGTATGGTTTTAGGGTCTCTGCTCTTGACTGGCTTTGATCCTACCTTTCGGGTCGAACCCAGCCGGTGATCGTTTCGAGTGTGCGGTCGTCGGCCTGTGGTACTGAATCTGGGGGTTCCGCAGGGGGTCTGTATTAAGACCTGTTCTGTTCCTGCTATATATAAATGAGTTGGTTCGGGTGGATACTTCAGGGAGATTGACACTTTTTGCTGACGACACCCCTGTTATGTGGCACGGAAATGACAATGAACTCAAGTCTGTCATAATAAGTGATTTAATAAAAATTAAAAAATAGTGTGATTCAAATAAACTTGTATGGGGTTTTACATGTGATGTGCGGAAGTTGCGATTGGGTGTATACGTATTGAAGCTGAATGGGAAGCTTTCATGGGAATGCATTGCCCTCGGCTTTGCCATCACCATGGCGACAAATGAGCTCGTCCCAGCGAAGGCCCGGGTAGTCTTCTTTCTTTTTTTGGAGTTTCACCTCAGGTATGGCACACTTTTTTAAGGCATTAGTAGCAAATACCTTCTTAAAGCCATTTTTATTCTGCATAAGAGGGATGTTTTCATCGCTGATGTGTATCAGAGATATTCCTGTAGGCCCACTGTCTGTTGCAGGAGATACTTACGCTTTTCTCTTTATTTATGCTAGAAACAGTACGTATCGTCGAGGCATACAGGATTCCGCACCTCAGCGTGGTGCGTTACGAGCTTTGGATTTACCCCTGACAACACCTACTAAGAAATTCATAAAAGATCTTCGAATTAGGAATGTCAACTCGTTCGGGTTTTTTAAACGATCCCTGAAACGTTTTCTTATTTCCGGGGCTTATTACAGCTTAAGCGAGTATGTGGCACATTTGCGTTTACTTTTTTTTTGTTTGGGGGTACCCTTAATTTTACTGCCTGATGAGTATATGTATTTTTTCACGACATATCTTCAGTATTATGAGT
>MU187027.1:55508-76717 GCA_016904865.1 Pissodes strobi
GGGGGCGTCACTCCCCGTAATCAAACTCCTCTCACCAGTTTGACGTTCCTGCCAGCCAATACAATGCAGCCCCTCTTGTCACAAACTGTCATTGATCAGCTCCAGACTTTGTACTTTGGTGTTCTCCAGCCTGGGGGAGGACGATGGGATTTGATGCGCCATATCCCATGGCAACTCGGAATGGCGGGGGCGTCACTCCCCGTAATCAAACTCCTCTCACCAGTTTGACGTTCCTGCCATAAGTCAGAATATTTTCGGACATTATTAAAGCATTTGAACTATTAGCCAAAAAATCTGCTAAATAAGCTTTAAACCTATGGAATAAAATTACTTGCTCATAGATGGAGAGAACTGTGAGGTTGAAAAGTGAAAAGAAGTCCTCACTATCGGAGTATGTAGATATCTCCACTAGAGTTCCTCAGTAATACAAACGCAGTTCTAAAAATATGTGTATTTCTAGTGCAAGAATTACCCAAATTCCGGAGGAACCGGAAGTGGTTTATCCAAAAGCGTTTAATAAACTACCAAGTAACCCAAAACATACCATGTGCGAAAACTAAAACTAGGCTTGCTGAAACTCCCTTCTAGTCATTATAAGAATGTTTTGGAGCTATTTACTGAAGGATTGCACTGTAGTGATTATTTGACTTAGTATTTTTAAATGGATAATTATAATATATTGTAAATTATACTTATGGAGATAAATGATTTGATTTGATTCTTAGGATTTAATGGTTTCATATCAAATGCACTATCATTTCTAGCAACATATAATTGAATACGTAAAAATAAGACATAATAATCGCCTTTTCTATAGAAGCTTAATTAAAACACATTTTATTACAGGGCTGGGTTGGATTTGGTCCTCAAAGGCATAAATTTCCACGTCAATGGAGGCGAAAAAGTTGGTATAGTGGGAAGGACTGGAGCAGGCAAATCCAGTTTAACATTGTCATTATTTAGGTAAGGGCAAGGATTGGCAATTACTAGAGCTAATATGCTGAATTAATGATTGAAAATCTATAAAAATATGTTACAAAATCAGCCAGTGTTCATTTTGAACTAATTTAGAAAAAATTTGTTTGAAAATACCTGGTGTTGAAATATAAGTAAAATCAAAACTAATTTGATATCATCTAAAGTCACTCCTACAACACTTCTCACTGGTGCCAAAACTCCATATCACAAAACATGCTCAAAAACATGGTAAAACGTATTATAATTGCAATGTTTAACTTTCCATATGGCACAGACTTTTTGAATTAGACAATTAAAGTGTTATTTACAATACGTATGATAGGAAAAATAATGTGTGGTCTACAAAAATGTAATGTTGGTGCTCTAGCTCAGTTGATATGATCAATAATTTCTATAATTCAGCAAAAATGTACAGTATTTGCTCTTGGCGTATAAAAACCTATCACTATTCCTAATTTTATTTGTTACGTAGGATAATTGAATCAGCAGAAGGTGAAATTCTTATCGACGGCAAGAATATTTCTGAAATGGGACTTCACGATCTCCGATCTCGTTTAACCATCATTCCTCAGGACGCCGTATTATTCTCTGGATCTCTTAGAATGAACCTGGACCCTTTTGATAAATATTCAGATGAAGAGGTCTGGAAAGCTTTGGAAATGGCCCATTTGAAAGAATTTACTAAAGGTTGGTTTAAATGGGACAAATATCTGCTTATAATATTTAAAAACATTATCTTGAACGGTGGGATATGACAAGACCTCAGAATCTCAAAATATTTTCAAATAATAATACAAATTTGGTAATGAATGATTGCTTTTTAACATCCATAATATTTAAATTGATGCAAGCTCAAAAAATAAATAATTACCCGAATTATTTAATGATCAAAGTCACTGAAGATCAGCTTTGGAGATCAATCTTAGTGGCAGTACATATTATACATATGTTTAGGAAAAATTAGCAATGATATGGTATTTTCAGCTGGAAATACAGGATTAGGAAATGTTGTAATTAAAACTAATAAAAAGCCGTTTACCTTAATAAAAAATATACTCGGCTGATTTGCCAATATGTATACGTGTGAGTTACTTCTCAGACTTTTCTAGCTGACTTCTCTAGACTTGGGAATAAACAATTTCTACTCATATAGAATTAAGATACCATAACAATATAACAAAACGCAAGTAGTCAGAATGTAACAGAAAACATTAACGACTTGAACACCAACAAATGGCAACTAATATTTTACATTTCACGGAAAAATTTTTTTTATTTCAGGACTACCAGCGGGTTTACATCACAAAGTAGCAGAAGGAGGTGAGAACCTTTCATCAGGTCAAAGACAACTTATTTGCCTAGCAAGAGCTTTACTCAGAAAGACGAAAATCCTCATTCTAGATGAGGCTACTGCGGCCGTTGACTTGGAAACCGATGATCTCATTCAAAAAACAATCCGAACTGCTTTCGCTGAATGCACAGTACTTACAATTGCCCACAGATTAAACACGATTATAGACTCTGACAGAGTTTTAGTTTTGGATAAAGGAAAAATAGCTGAATTTGATGATCCCAACAAGCTGCTAGAAAACAAAGCATCAATCTTCTTTGGAATGTGCAAAGATGCAGGCTTGGCCTCTTAGAATTCCTGAGAAGATGCAAAACATTTTAAAACGAATTAAGCAAAAAAACAATCTTATAACACATAAAAATTATGTATGTAGTAAAATTTAAGATATTTTTGTACATATAGCTTTAAGTGAAAATGTTTAAGTCATGTGAAAATGAAAACTATATTTATTCTTAGGATTAGCATGAAAGATGATGAAAATGTACTTAGTTTTTATTTATATACAAATTGAATTTCACTGTGAATTACTGTTGTTGAAAATAAAATGTTAAGGATTTTTATTCAATTTGCAGTGGAGCCTGTTGTAAGCAGGTAAATCTAAGCTGTTTTCGGATAAGTTGAAATCCAAAAAATTTTCTTTGGATCGATGTAGATCCATCCATTAATCCAACTTTTACATTGGCAAATATGGCAATATGTTTATAATAATTTTCTTTACGTTATATGACTATATATAGTGAATATGTGGCAGTATTTATGTGATTTAAAGTAAATCTATTCATCCACAATAGCTGAAGATAAAATAAATACACAAGAAAATATGCACTTTCTTGCCAAGCTAAAAATATAATTTTTAAAAGCTCTCATGGACATGAGAGGAATGCACCCGGTTTATGAGTTTTAAACAAAATACAGTCTTGCCTACATACTAAATTATCGTAAACAGTGGCGGATTTGCAGTCTCGGCCGCCCTAGGCCCCAAGCTATCAGCCGCCCCTTTCTCAGCATCCACCATATAGACTACATAATGAAATTACTTTATTGCCAACTTTTATATAGTATACACACCTTGGCCAGTAAATAAGAAAGCCTCAGATCACATGTTTGTTGACCTTTGCTTCGGCCGACAATTACATGTGATCTGAGACATTTTTTACTTTACTGGCCTAGGTACGTAATATACTATTTTTGACAAGATTGGGGCCGCCCCTAAATCTGGCCGCCCTAGGCCCGGGCCTACCGGGCCTTAGGGTAAATCCGCCACTGATCGTAAATTTGACACATTCTTTTTTCATGCATGTTTATAACATTTCATATCCCATAGAACAATTATTCAAATGTTATACAAAAGGTAAAACATTCCTTAAGTTATTTATTCCTAAGTACATCAAATGTGAATGGATTTCTAAAAGACTTTATAAACAGATGAAACTCCTTTGAAAATCAGTATACATTTTAATAAAAATATACTCCAGTAATATTACAGGTATTCCTATAGGACATAAACAAGAGATGACAGTAATTGGAAAAACTTTTAAAGAAATGATAATATTTATTTTATTATAATGAGCCATACTAATTCGTTACTGTCTTTAACTTCCATATTTGGTACTAATTTGGGAGAGCTATGCGTTCCGTAGTTGAGTAAGATGAGACTATTAAACGTAACAATGCTAATCAACCATGAATTCAGCAGCTCTCCGAACCTCTAAGGAATCAGGTACCATGTTCCGAATAATGTATCAACATAATAATATTTATTATAAAATACAAGAAAGTAAACTCTTGCCTTTTTATGGATTTAATTACTAACAGGAATATCATATTGGGCAATGGTATTCCAAAACACTTTTTACAAGTGCATAAGTAGATTTTGATAATGCTTTTGTTACAAACATAGATGTATAAAAGAAATCTATGGTTACAAACCTATCAATATTGTCTCAAATGTAGCTTGCAAAGTGCAGTTCCAGACCAAAGTTAATAGTAAGTAATTCAATTTTATTTACAATAAGAATCCAAAGATAATAAAACGGTGCACATTTTACTTTTTATTAATTTCAATGTAATTCTAATCATATATAGCAGAAATATTTCCAAAATTAACAAATCTTGTTCCTTGAATCTTTTTTTTATAAAGAACAGGATTACCAACTAGGCATTTTTAACTCGGAGTCTCCGGGTTGGCCGATATTTCTCCGGGTGGAGGAAAAATTTTTCGGCGGCGATTAATAAATTCTAAATTTTCACTTTATTTATATTTGCAAAAATTATTTAATTATTTTTTTCTCGAGTTGCGAGATGTAATCCACCTACTTTATCAACATGTTCATTAATGCCCTGAATTGCAGTGGCAGCTTGCTGAACTTGGTCCTTTCTAACTTTCAGTGTTCTGTAGATAGGGAGGACCAGCCACTCGCCACTGAAGATGCATATCATCCTGCATTAATATTTTGTTGAGACCTGTTCCTGGTTCTGATTACCCGTCTAATCCTGAAGGTCGTAAATATAACTTTCGCAGGGCAAACTTTCCTTATTTGTACCAACTTGTCTCTGAGGATTGGGCTTTTCTGTCTTCTTATTCAGATGTTAATCAGGCAGTTGACACCTTTTATGTGAAGATTTATGAAATTTTTGGGTTAACCTTTCCTTTGTTTCACGGTCACAAGAATAAATCTTCATATCCTGTATGGTATACGGGCGAAATTAGGAAATTGCTAGGTTTGAAATCTACCAAACACAAAAAGAGGCTCCACACCAAGAACCCTGCTCATTATGAAGATTTTAGGAGTATTAGGAGGGTGGTTAAGGCAAGGATTGATCTTGCCTATAAGGAGTATATATCTAAGACTGAGGCATCTATTAAGAGTGATCCTAAACAATTCTGTAAATTTATCCACCTAAAACAAAACTCTTCACGTAGACCTGATTCTATGATGATTCCAGTGTAGAGAGTCCTGAAAAATTTTGTAAACGTCTTCTTCGGCTTTTTCAAAAGCGTTTATGGTAAATCTGATGCGACTCCTCACCAGGAATATAATGTCAGCAGGTCGGATAGTATCTTACTCCAGAATGTCACTGAGACAGATGTTAGAAGTGCTTTAAAGAAACTAAAAAACAAAAAGACTGCTGACCCTGATATGATACCCTCCTCATTTCTTTTACGCGACTGCGCATTGGTGTTAGCTGCACCACTTTTGTCGAAATTTAACTTATCTCTTAGAACAAATACGTTCCCTGAGAAGTGGAAAATAGCTAAAATTTGCCCAATCTTTAAGAGTGCAGCAGCATAGAAAACTATAGACCAGTTTCAATTTTTTCTAACTTTTCGAATGCCTTTAAAGTCTGTGTGCATGACAAATTGTCTTATCAACTTAAACATATCATTTCCAACAATGTGATCATGTCAATCGAAGTAAATGAATATACCATTTCAGAAAAACAACATGGCTTTATTCTAAAAAGATCTACAGTTACTAATATGGCATGCTTTCTGCAAATAGCATATCAAGCAATTAATAAGAGGAGCCAGCTAGATGTACTGTACACGGACTTCTCTAAGGCTTTTGACTGGCTGGATCAAGGTTTGTTAGCTCAAAAGTTGGCATTGGTAGGTTTTCATCCCAACTTTGTTGCATTTTTCACTTCTTATTTCAAAAATAGGCTTCATTATATTCAATATAATGGCTTTAAATCAGCGTTTTACTTAGCGTCAAGTGGTGCACCCCCAGGGCAGTAACTTAGCCCCAATGTTATACAGTTTATTTATCAATGATATTGTGGACCTTGTTGAATGTGATTAACTTTTTCGCGGATGATTTGAAGCTTTTTTGCATCATAGATTGCCTGGAGGATTGTCTAAGGCTGCAGGAGAATATGAATAGAGTCCTTGAGTGGTGTGAAGGAAACAAATTACCCCTAAACTGCTCTAAGTGCAAAGATATGACTATTTCCATCCTTAATCAAGAGAGCCTGTTCCCTTATACTCTCAATGGCTTCCAGCTGCTTGATGCAGTTTGGTAAGAGATTTGGGCATTGAAGTAGATAAGAAGATTACATTTAACAAGCACATAACTCAGGTCACTGGCTCCGCTTTAAAGTCCCTTGGGTTTCTGGTGAGATCTTGTTCGCAGTTTGAAAACATATCAAGTTTGACTGGCCTGTATGATTCTCTGGCTAGGTCTAAGTTATTGTATGGCTCTGTGCTGTGGTTTCCCATATACAATGTTTATGTTAATAGGTTGGAGTTTGTACAGTAGACTAAAATACCTCTCCTTTAAAGTTGATGGGGTATACCCTGAGAAAGGTATAGAGCAGGAATGTCCCCTGGAGAGATTCAATTATTTATCACTAAAGCTCAACACTGTTCTATCTAGTCAGATGCTTTTATACAGGCTGTGCAATAATAAAGTGGATTGTTCTGCACTTTTAAGCCAGTTATCTTTCTGTGCACCTCCTGCCAATACCAGGAGACATCACCTACAGGACATGTAGATGGTTCAACCAGTATTGTAGCTACTGTGTGCTTTTATCTGTTAAAGTGCTCATAAATTTATTTGTATTTTATTTATAAATCTTTTAAATTGTCTTGTAATAGGGATTTTCCTGTTGGACAATAAACAATTTGAATTTGAATTAAGAACCTCAACATAATCTACAGTCCTATTCAGCGGAAACTGTTGCCAGCTGTTCACAAACTCACAACAAAAGACAATCATTAGTGTGGATTCAGTGGACACTTCTTCTTGTGTCATTTATTATTCGTCCTGTCTGTCCAGTCTTTCGCCCTCTAATATTTACATCTCAAGTTTTCGAGATCCCCCCCACCCCCAAGTTTCTTGTACTGCACTTTTCCGCTTTTTCCGAGGCTTTTTCCCAATCTCTGGGTCTACAGTTCTGCCATGTTGGTAAATAACTCTGATAAAAAAACAATGCGACCCAATATTTGTACCTCACGGCAATGCATGTGACTTGCAAGAAGCCACATAAAGTGTGGCAAGTATAACTGGAACAGCGGAAATAATGCGGACAAAAAATTGGCGATGTTGTCGAGTAACTTTAATATTTTTTGAGAATTAATATTTGCCTGTTATTTAGATAAACACATAATTTAATATACTCATTAACTCATTGAAAATAAAAAGTAATATCCAAACTGGAACTTTACTATCACTTCAACTTTAATTCATAATCTATATTTTACACATTATCAATTTAAATAAATTTGCGACATTTATATCTATTTGCCCGATACATCCGGCAACAGGTGCATCAAGTTCCCCTCGTCCTCGTGACAAAGTGCAACAAGGCGATTGGCTGGCAAGCCATTTTTCCTCTCTTCTCTCCTCAAGCGTCGCTGTTCCAAATAAGTTTGCCACACTATATTTTAAATTGTTTTTCCAAGAGAACAAGTGCTGTATAGTTTAGTAGGTATATACATCTCTTATTTTTATCTCTTATTTAAGAATCTCTAGTTTTGTATATTTTTAATAAAACCATTGTTTTGGTAATATGTCCTTCCTTTTTAAATACTAGGTATTTTTTGTCAAACAACTAATTAATAACAACTAACAAAAAATAAAATTTTTTAAAATCCATAAAAATCACAATTTTCGAGTGCTTTTTACAGTGTATGGACCACTGTGCTGTGCTGAATGCATTTTCTTAGAGAAAAATAAATATGCATTCATAGTCAATAGACTTTACCTCACTACATAAAATGATATTAATACATGAGGCACAATATGAGAACCTCAACATAATCCAGTACCAAGTGTATTATTTCATTTACATCTGAATAGGAAAGCTGTTACAATTTATATGGTAAATCACTTACTCTCATAGATGTGACTCATCCTTAAAAACTATACATAAGATCTAATTAGACTTGTTAGATCCTTAATCAGTATTTGATATTGCCAGTTCTTAAATTGTTGTTTTTTCCAAGTCTACGATTAAAGTCCACATTGAGAGGTCTAGTGGGAATTGTACTTAAAGATATAAGATTTTACTCATAGATTTAATATAATTTAGCATTGCCTAGTAGATTAAACTGAATAATACTTGGAGCTCAAACCCAGTTTTATTTCATAAATTAGGTATTATCCCATTTCAACCATTTACGAAAATAAATCACAAAAATTATTCTCAATACAAGTGACTTACCTGGATGAGGCTTAACTAACTTAGATGGGTATTCGTTATTCCGGTTACCAAACAATTGGCTAAAGTCTTCTTCAGAATCGTTATTCTAAAAATAAATTTAGAATCAACATTTATCTTTTTGTTAGTAGTACCTACTGACAAATACTTGCTTTACATATTATGACAGCCCCTTACTATACTTTTCAATGAATAATTTTATTGTTTCAACAGACTGTCAGAAATATTGAATCCTTCTTGTAGCCAGTAAACTTAAGATCAACCATGTTTGTAAGGCACTTCTAACTAGGAAAATAAACACTTGTGTGATTCCAACCAGCTTTCAACATTTCTGGCAATCTGCTGGAAAACACTTATATTGTATTTAAGATCTTATTCTCATATTCAGAAGTCACGATACTTTTGAAGTAAAAGGCACTCCTTATTAGGATCATCGATATTAGGATGCCCCTAATTCCATTCCTAAAACCTATTAGTCTGATTCACTTTGACACACATATGATGGCCCGCAGTCATCCCTATACCCCAGACCAGCCTAGGCCAGCACTCATAGTCCTAGGCCATTGTTTTTACAGTACTTTTTGAGATTTAAGATATAATAAGATATAATAAATAAAAGAAACATTGGAAAACTTACTCTAATAAGTAGGTTATTTTCCACAATAGTAGAATCCACATCTAGAAATATTGGTTTCGAATTGGACATCCTTTAGTGTTCCAGACGAAGCGTATTTTAAAACGAAATTCGGATTACAAAATATAATGGGTACTGGGAATCCTTGTATTTGGATTTGTTTTGGTTTTGATTTGAATTTGTTCTAATTTAGTAATTTAATTCTTCTAATATAAAGTTGGTCTTCTTTTTAATTTTGGCATTAAGTTGAGAGGAATGGGAGACCTAATCAAAACCAAACATAAGTGAAGGCAGGCTATATAATGATATCAAATGTTCTGATGCAACGTTACATGAGTTATTCCCGGGAGCAACAAGAAAGAGCATCGGTTATAACAGGAGTCTTATGGAAGGCTGTCTGTATGCACGCTTCGGATTTTTTATGATTCGCGCTTATACACATGAATATTACTTTGGTTTCCTGGCTTCTGCATGGACAGAATACGGGTAGCCGAATGTATCAGATTTATCCACGTCCTTACGGTGCAGAGGATTCTTTTAAAGCTGTCTAGTGGTGTAGTGATCAAAACTTCTGCTTGTCATGCGGGCGGGTCCGGTTCGGTTGCTGTCGGTGCAAAGCATGTTTTTTTCTAATTTGTTTTAAGATTATGTTTGTTTCATTGTTTTAATTTGGGTTAGTTTTGTTTGGTTCCTCCCCGTAGCAAGCGGGGGGCCATGCATGAAGTCCCAGAAGCTTGTAATCGAAGGCACCCATATTTTGCGCATGCCAGGATTCTAAAGTGATATTGCTGTGCATAGACGTGAGTATTTTTATGCACTCTGCAAAATTTTTAAATCGTTTTTAGTGTGTTCTTTAAGTTTGGTAAGTAGTATAGTTTAAACCAACAGCCTATTTTTAATTACCACAACCATCCGTGCTTACGGATATACAGTGCTTTTCTTTAATGTCCCCCCCCCCTTTTAATTTTTGAACGGATCAATTTAAAAAAATTAAAAGTTGAGGTAATGGTATTGATGAATGAATACTATATTTTAGAGTTCAATTGACAGATGGAAATTTCAAGATGGCTGCTGGGCGCCATCTTGGGAAAAAAAATTAAATAGAAAGAGGGGTCTTTTGGCACATCATTTTGAAGCCCCTGACGAGTACTTTATAACCCTAGAATATAAAGTCAATAACTTTACCTACTACAAAATGGCAGTACATTTAATAATTATCTGAATACACTAACATTTAACTTGATAATTTGAGTTCAATTGAGAAGATGCTGGAAATGGTTGCCTTGAACTTCTTGACATAAGAACAGCCTGTCCGAAATTTCACGCCGAACATTTTCAAACATCGTAACATCGATATTTCTACAAATATTTGTTATTCTCTGCCGTATATCCAATATTGAAGCAGGTTCAATTTCGTACACCTTTTGCTTCAAATAGCCCCATAGAAAAAAGTCTAGAGGTGTCAAATCTGGCGAGCGAGCTGGCCATTCCACAGGACCTCGACGGCCAATCCAACGACCGGGGAAATTGTTATCTAAATAGTTCCTAACTTGCCTGGAATAGTGTGGTGGAGCTCCATCTTGCTGGAATACAATATCCATATCGAATTCATTAGGATTCGCTTCTATGATTTCGGTGATTAGGGGGTCAATACTATTTTCCAACATATCCAAATACATTTCCCCTGTTAAATTTTGTTCGATGAATAGAGGTCCTACAATATGGTTTCCCAATATCCCTGCCCAAACGTTAATTTTTTCTGGATATTGAGTATGAGTTTGCCGGAAGACGTGAGGATTAGTGTCACTCCAATAACGGCAATTTTGTCTATGAACATTACCATTGAGAAAAAAGTACATTCATCACTAAAACAAATATTTTGGAGATAGGTAGGATGCCGTGCAATGGTTTCCGTCATAGTTTCGCAGAATTCTGTTCTTCGATCAGGGTCATCTTCAGTTAACTGGTATACCATTTGGATTTTGTATGGATGATATTTATTCCTTTTCAAAAGTCTCCATACAGTAGAAGGACAAACCTCACAGACATCCGCGACGGAGGAAGTAGACTGTTCGGGATTTACTATCATCTCACCAATTATTTGGACTTGCTTTTCTTCCGGAACGGATGGACGACCTGGGGGCTTTTTGTTATTTACACTACCAGTAGCTGTAAATTTAGATACAAGTTCCCTTAAATATTTTCTACAGATAGGACGATTCGGGAAACGATCGTTAAAAATCCTTTCGGTTTCGTGAAAGTTACGCGTCGCACCATAAATAAAAATCGCTTCGATTTTTTCTTCCAATGGACGAGAATTGACCATTTTAAAAATAGTTCACACTGTAATCTACCACTAAAACCGAAAACTAAATGAGAATATTTTAACTGTACAATAATGCTTGTTGTCGTACTGATATTTTTGACACTGTCAAAAAAAATATCAAAACAACAATTTTTTATTCAAATTATCGCTGTTGCCGTGGATACGGGAGAGAATAAGAATTATTTGTAGAGATATGGATATTAGTGTGTTCGTATTCAGGTAATTATTAAATGTACTGCCATTTTGTAGTAGGTAAACATATTGACTTTATATTCTAGGGTTATAAAGTACTCGCCAGGGGCTTCAAAATGATGTGCCAAAAGACCCCCATTCCTATTTAATTTTTTTTCCCAAGATGGCGCCTAGCAGCCATCTTGAAATTTTCATCTGTCAATTGAACTCTAAAATATAAGGTCTGTTCTAGCAGCGATTTCAAACGGTTTCCAACCGTCCGGAGTTTGCGCATAACGATATAAGCGTCGCTTATATGGCTATGCGCAAACTCCGTACGGTTTGAAACCGTTTGAAATCGCTGCTAGAACAAACCTATTGTATTCACTCATCAATATCATTACCTCAAGTTTTAATTTTTTAAATTGATCCGTTCAAAAATTAAAAGGGGGGGGGGGGACATTAAAGAAAAGCACTGTATGTATATATCAGTATTTACCATTTATGGCGTATTCATCTTAGAAAACGTTGGATGAATGTTTCGACACAAGCACTAGCCATCACTAAACAACTTATTGCATAATCCTTATCCGCGCTTAACTCTATGTTTAGCCTAAAAAGTCCATAAATTAGCCTAAATAATTGGTATGTTCACACATCCAACTCATTAAAATCTACTGACTACTGACCGTGGTATGGTGGGTTAGTAGATGTAGAAAAACGGTCCCTTTTATGCAATGACATTTTCCAATGCCCTACCAGCAGCATTCCACATTTAGGGTCCATATCATATATCCATCTCTGGGTAAATTTACCAAGGACATAAATACCATTGTTGGAACAATTGAGTCGCTAACACCCCCTGGTAAGGGAGTGGAATGGCACTGCTGTCAGCCAATTGGCACCACACCCCACCCCTCGTCCGGCGCTCAAACACAGCTGAGCTACCTTTCTGCTTGTGTTATTCGATCCTTCGGTTTGAGGTGCCTTGTATTCGGTGGGAACCTCCAGTAACCCAAACCCCGCAGAATATACTCCCGACCGCCCACAGGCCACGCTACCGCGCACGGAAATCACTGGAGTCCTAGTAGGAATCACCCTCCACTACGCGACCCACCCCTTACATTGTCTAGCCGGCACGACTCTCCATCTGCAGATTCCCCCCGAAGGATTGGAACAAGTTTGTTAAGCAAAAAGCTTCCACTACCCGTGCCGAATTCTGTAATCCGTTTCCAACGTGTTCGTCCTACGACGGTAGGACCGAAAATGGTTGAAACAATTATTTGTATGATAATTACCTTTTTGGAAACGTTGACAAGAGATGGGTCTATTATTGGGACTTAGACCTCTATTACGCCTTCGTCCTGCGGGGCCTTGACGGAGATATTTCACCCCAAGACATCATCGAAGCCCTCAGCGACGAGTACAATATAACCCCTAAGAATGTATTCGAGATGCGTAAAACACGTATCCCGATGTACTTAGTCGTACTCGGCACTAATTTTAACATCAAACGCCTTAATCAAGAAGTAAAAACGATCATGAGTGTACGTGTAAATTGGGAGATTCGACGATCGAACAAGCCACTTCTCCAATGCAAACGATGCCAGCAATTTGGGCATGCGAGAACATACTGCAACCGGAGGGTGGCGTGTAGTAAATGCGCGGGCTCGCACGAAATTATAGAGTGCAACGCGGACTTTCAAAAGTGCGTTAATTGCAACGGCCCTCACCGGTCCATTGACGAATCATGCCCGGTATTTGTCTACAAAATCAATCTTATTCAAACTAACACTACAAATGACAAGCCAAAACAAACGTACCGCCCGGCGCCACCCCCGGCCAAACCGGCCTGGAGAGGCTCCAATCAACGTGTAGGAGACGGCCAAGCGGGCCAAGGCCTAAACAATGGCCAACGACCACTTGAAGAGTACCAACAAGCCTTCCCCCCAATTCGAGGCAACCGAAAACAACAACAACAACCACCTAATAATGCAAATAATAATGTACATCAGCAAAAGGTTAGTGGTACTGTTCGTGCTAATGTAAATAATTCAAATAACCCAAACTTAAATATAGCAGACATAATGTCTAATTTGAATAATGTTGTCACCAAAATCAATAATCTAGTCAACCTTGACCAGCTTTATTTAGCGCTAGATTGCTATTATAATATGCTAGAAGCATGCAGGGGCGATAAGGCTGAGATTATACAAGCCTCTCTTCGCTTTTTTTCAGTTGATTATGCCAAATTCAACATATAAATGCTCCAAATTGCATGCTGGAATTGTAATGGTATTAGAAACAAGCTGGGCGAGTTTCGTAATTTTTTGCATGCATCCAATTTTCAGGTTGTTTTTCTCGTAGAAACGAATCTGTCGCCGGACTTTACTCTAAGAGTAAGCGACTACAGAATAGAGAGATTTGATAGGCCCGATCGACGCGGGGGAGGCGTGGCCTGCTTCATACGCAGGTCACTTCGCTATCGGCGAATATTTGCCATTCGCTCCGCGATAGAACACATCAGTATCGAACTGGAGAGCGGCCTGCGTGTGTGTGGCGGTTACGCGCCCCCGCGTCTCCGCCTTTTAGAAGCCGATCTCTTAGCTCTTCTCCCGCTGAATCGAGTATCCCTGCTAATAGGTGACTTCAATGCCTCGCACGCCGAATGGGGCGGCGTTACCAACAGCAGGGGTAGATTGTTTAAGGGAATAATCGATAATAACCTGGAAATGTCCTATCATAGAACACCTAATCCCACTTATCTTCGTAGTGCCTCGTTCCTGGACATTGCCATCACTCGGGGAACGATCAGGACTTCTCAGCTGCAAGAGCTTAACGCCCTAAATTCGGATCATCTTCCAGTCAAGATTTGCTTATACTGCAGGGTCCCCTTGTCTAATGACACCGTCATTTCGTATAAGAATATTGACTGGAAGGTGTTCCGGGCGCAGCTGAATGAGTCGACTGTGATTCCCGAGCAGCTGACAACTGTCCAGGAGCTAGAAAACGAGGTGGAAACTCTTACGTCAAACATCCAGCGCATCCGTGATGCCTTATGCACTAGGGTTACTACGCGCCCTAGCACCGAATCACTTCCTGATCACATCCTGAATCTCATAACTTTTAGAAACCGATTTCGACGGCGATGGCAGAGAAATCGGACACAAATGGGATCCGCTCGCATCAATGCACTGTCAGAGGAAATAAGGATGAAAATTCGCGAACACAGGAATCAAACGTGGCTTGCATATATTAACACGATAAGCAGGGATGACGGTTCCTTATGGAAACTGGCCAGACGAGTCCGCGGAGGTATGACGCAAATGCCTGTAATAAAGCACCAAGGCCGTGAATGCGGCGACGACGCTGAAAAAGCGGAGGCCTTCGCGGACTACCTGGGCAGCGTCTATAGCGCGGCGCCCGACACTCTGCCAGAGCAGGAGCTCATAACGCGAACCGCGAATGCATTTAAACAATCTAAATACCCTATTCCCCTGACAGTGCTTGATAGGCTGAGAATCACTCCGGCGGAAATCCGCAAAGCTCTCAGCCGTATCCCGAGAAATAAAGCTCCCGGCCCGGATGGTATTCCGAACTCAGTCCTGAAAAACTTGCCCCAGAAAACTATAGTCCAGTACATGCACATAATTAACGCGGTTATCCGGCTGCAACATTTCCCTGCGTCCTGGAAAATAGCGTGCATAATACACTTCCCGAAACCAGGGAAAGACCTGACACAGCCTGCATCATACAGGCCTATATCGCTACTGAACACCCTCGGGAAGGTGGCTGAAAGGCTAATCTTGCCGAGGGTTACTAGGGAAGTCGAAGGGCTGCAACTCCTCCCTCAAGAACAATTCGGCTTTCGCGGTCAGCATGGTACCGTCATGCTGGCCGCGAAAATAGCGTCCGATGTTTATAAAGGCTTCAACAATAAGCAGTCTACTGCCCTTTTGCTACTGGATATTGAGAAGGCGTTTGACAGGGTGTGGCACGATGGGTTGCTGTACAAGTTATTGGCAATCTACAACATGCCGTTGCACTTGACAGCACTCATCGCGTCATACCTTGCCGGGCGAGTCTTCTCTACGAAAATTGGCACTAAGCTCTCTGCCAGCAGGAACCTGCTAGCGGGGGTGCCCCAGGGTACTGTATTATCGCCGCTATTATTCAATCTTTATATAGCAGATATCCCGTCATGTCCCAGCACCCATAAAGCCCTATTCGCTGATGATACAGCGATCTACTCCCTCAATCCTCAAGCGGAGGTGGCGAAGGATAATCTCCAGGAACATATGCATACTCTCATCCCTTACTACGATAAGTGGAAAATCTCTTTAAACCGCTCTAAGACAGAACTTATTATAATTACTAGAAAACGTAAAGACATAACTGTCACCCCTTTAATGCTAGATAACACCCCAATACTGCCTAAACCTAAGGTTAAATACCTAGGCATCACCCTGGACAATAAATTAAACTTTTCACAGCATATAGAAGCGGTAATTGCAAAAAACGCTATTATAAAAAAAAGGGTTGAACACCCTAGTGACTGCCAGGTCGTTTCTAAGTCCTTGCAATAAGTTAATACTTTATAGAGCTATCATCCGGCCAGCCCTCCTTTACGGCGCCCCAGTCTGGTGCTCTGTTGCCAAGACACATAAAAGAAAACTTCAAGTCATACAAAACAACTATTTGAGGGCTGCATTTTCATTAACGCTCCGGGATCGGGTCAGGATAGAAGATCTGCATGCGTGGGCAAAGATGGAGTACATCGAGGAGTACATCGATGCCCTCGCATGCAGGTTCTTCGAGCGGCAGATAGCGGGCTCCCCGCTTACTGCAAACATCGCTAATCAGCGCTACAACCCGGAAATTCCCACCAAACATGGTACAATTTACAGAGAAATCACTCTTTTCTATCGGCAACTTATGCCACCTTAAGATGGGTTCCCTCGGGAGTCTCAATCTGAAAGGTAACTTTCAAAAACCACCCAAGCTACAAAAGTGTATTTCTATGTGTAAACTTTTCTAAGATATCAGGAGCACAGAAATGCAGCACCACATTCAAACTACGCGCGAGATCTGTTCTCGCCAGGCCAATCCACGGCGTTCGGACACGTGGGCGGGGCATGTTAAGGGAGCTGGTCGGCATACAAATATGCTCTAGAAACCGTCATAACGCATATGATTCCAAGCCACCGAAGCGTCCATGTATTCGCAGCCGGTACCACGGTACTCGCTCAGCGCGACCTGATACCATTACATTACTTGAATAGACTTAACATGGTTAAGTCCCCTACATTCATTGTATATATTTTTAATTGTTTTGTCAGAATACATGTTGTATATATTGTATATATTGTAAATATAAAATTGTAGCTTTATGACGCCCTGTTCTATAAGAACAGTTGAAGTAGGGTTTTTCTGTAGTTTTCCCTACATAACTACATTTATCAACAACTTCTGCAACATGTACACCCAAATAGCAGGCTTTATGCCAATCTCTTAGTATTATAACTTTGAAGGGGCAACCCATGTAAAGTGTAGCACCAAACGAACAATACCACATACCTAATAGATTAAATAGGTTTAACAGCGACCCCCTATGGGTGACGTTACCTGCTGGCCACTAAGGCAATGCAGAAACATTGCCCGGCTTAACAGCAGTGTCAAGTTCAATGTCATTCTTACTGTTAGTTATGTAGTTAAGAAACCTGTGTAATGAACAAATTAATATATGATGATGATCTATTACGTTTTTTGAAAAGACGGACCCAAACTCACAACTTCCTCTTTAGTCTTCAATATAGATTATGAATATTTGACTATGATTCGGACCTGACACATTTTTCAACAATAATAATCATAAGCAGGTGTTCCTCATTTTTAAAACCATTTTTGAGTATGATGTTAATATAATCAAAATCCTAAAATTTAATAGCTTATTTAAATTATACTGAAACCATCCCATAACGCTGTGTTGAATATGTTATATCCTGTTGATTGTCATTAAATTTCTCTCGTTCAGACTGTTGAACTTGTTTTGTTTGCTTGATCTGCGGTTTAGTAAAGTATTAAGAGTGATGAAATTTCCAGGATTTCTTTTTTGCAAGACTGAACAGTCAGAATGTGCTGACAAATTGACCTACCACCAGAATCCAGGACAGAAGCCACATAGCTTTGTGCAGATGCCAATAATACTTAGAAGAAAGAGGATCTGTTTTTAATTTTAAAGGTTATTATGGATTTATTTATTTTTATTTTATGTTTGCTTTTTTCTCGTTATTAAGTTTAACCATAAGGTCAAGATTCTCGATATATCGTATATATACAAATAGTAAAATGTGTTCCGTGGGAGATGATTTCGAAAATGAAGGTCAAAAACACATGCCAAGAATTGGGCAAATCGAATTGTAAGTTCCAATATATTTATGAAAGAAATTTGAATAATAATTTTATATATTGTGTGTACATGTACAACTTTATAATTACTGATATAATTTTAAATAAGCCTTCAAACAGATGGTCTACTACTCACATTTAACTTTTAGTCAGGCTCAATTAAATTAAATAACTACTTCATTTCAGAAGCAATACAAAATGTAACAAATGCAGAGAAGAAATGCCTATTTTATTGCTAAGACACAAAGATGCATATTGTAAAAATTGTTTCTTAGCTGGAGCAAACCATAAGTTTAAAGCATTACTTGGGAAATCTAAACTAATTCAACCTAATGATAGAGTATTGGTTTCATATGAAGTAGGACATCCATCCACAGCACTTTTGCATCTCCTAAGAAGTGGGCTTGACTTAAATACTCCAAAAAAACTTAGGTTTGAACCGGTTTTCTGTTTCTTGGAAGGTTTGTAATTTATTCGTTGGTTTACATTCTGGTGTTTGGTAACATAATCTTTTCCCTATATTAGCTCTGAAAATTTAATAGCAACGTGATCTGTCTATTTATGTAGCAAATTTAAATCACATTCCTGTTAAAATATCAGAGTATATCGAGGAAAAAGATGGCATTACCGCCATGAGTGATTATAATTATTTTAATTCATATTTCAGATCAGTATCATTTAACAGTAAAAGAAAGAGAAGAGATGTTGCATAAAATAATCAATGAAGTTAGCTTCTTGAAATTTGAGATTTATTTGATATCATTGGCTGACTCTATTGTCAGTGAAGATGTAATTATATCACAAAAGAATTTAACTTTTAATGAAAATGATAAAGAAAAAGTTAACTCAATTATCACCAAAGGAACCAGTCAGACTAATAAGAAGGAGATCTTTAACATATTAAGGTAAGTAGGTGACTTTGTATTTGTTTCGAATTAATTAATGAAGCTTTCGTGATCAGTATTGTCAGAATCTTTTTAATTTTAATTTTGTTGTGAATTGTCAATAATTCGTAGAAATTGACTACATAAACCTCTGATGAAAAGATTCAGTATTTAAACCAATGGCTTTATAATACCCCATGTGCGACAGAGCATAGTATATCCTTATTTCTGCAGCGGAACAAAACTGCTTTACATTTATGGATATTTTTACTACATTTAAAGTATGCATATTTGTATCCACCTTCTAGTTTTTCAGAAAACTACAAGGACCAGAGATGGCCTTTACCTACTTGCAACTGATTTATCCTGAACTCATGAAGTACATACATAGTTTTGATGTGTTATATGCATACATAATTTTTTATTTATTTGAGATTTTGTGGCATATATTGTATAATGATCAAAAACTAATTCAATTCATTGATTTATGCATTCAATAATTTTTCACATTTTTTTAATTAAACTATTGTTTGTTTTCAGGCGAAACACTCTTTTATCTGTAGCAAAGAAATTAAAATGCAAATATATCTTTACACCTGAGCTATCAGTGGATATAGCTTCGAATTTATTAACAAATATATCTCTGGGCAGAGGGTCTCAAGTACCTGTAGATACAGTAAGCATTTGTATTACCTACATATTTGTTATTATTGTTTTAACATAACAATTGTTTAACATAACATTTTTATTTTTATTTTGAAGAAAATTATAAGCTCTCATTTACAGGGTTTCTGTGATGATAGAGATGAAGATGTAAAGACCTTACGACCACTGAGAGCATTCGAAATGAAAGAAGTAGCTTTATATAATATTTTACATGGGTTAGAACCAGTATCTATAAGACAGCCAAATATAAATCAATATTCATCTATTCAAGCTTTAACGAAACACTTTATTAAAAATTTACAAGACAATTACCCAGCTACTGTGGCAACTGTTTTAAGAACTGGTGATAAATTGGCTTTGGACCAGAGTAAAATTACTGGAAAATGCAAACTTTGTCAGGTAAAACACATATTCTTAGCATTATTATAATCATAGAACTCACAGTATATTATAGACCATGAATTTATAAATGAATCATTATTTTAATCTAATTTCATAAAAATTATATGCTAGGTCGTATCTACATTATTTACTGTCTTGGATGTGTACATGAAATTATGTAGATATCAACAACAAAAAAATAGTTTTTCAAATTATTGACTCTTCACAGGTAGTTTATGGATTTTGTCAAGGAATCAAGAGTTGGTTTGTCAAATTAAACAGATCATAGAACAGCATTATTTTCCCAGAAGTTATTTAAATGTTGATGATTTTTAATATTATTTAAGATATAGTCTGCCATCCTACAATTATTGGGAATATTGGCTTTTTGAAATAACTTTACTTGGGCAATACATCTTCTGGTGTAAAGTGCGTGTTTGTACAAAATTCATCTTTGAATATGTCAAAATGCTAACAATCAATTTACACAGGGGTCCATTATCCAAATATCTTTTGAACATAAATAAATTTACCAAATAAATCAGCAATTGAATTTTTACATTTCAGGGGATTATTTTAACAAAAACTGAAGAACTGAATTCAGAGGCATCTACCAACTTTTCAAAATTGGTATCAAATGAACTACCAGATCATAGTATATCCAGGAGGGACAGATACCTGAAAACTAGGGATAGATTTGACAACCTGCCTCAAATGCACATTGAGTACTGTTACTCTTGTTCTAAAATATCAGAATATTTGTTAGACGATATATAGCATATTATTTTACCTGTATTTATTTATGTAAATATTTAAAGTTTTATAGAGCTTGAGATTATATATTATAATACTTTTGATTTTGAATTTTTTTTGGACTACCTATTGCACACAAATAATGGATTCAGTGGCGAGCAAATACCTAAATAATTTACCACAAAATGCATCTGAAGTAAAAATAAATATATACAAATATATAGTGAAAATAAAATACTGTAGAACTCCTTTTATGTATTGAATAAAACTCCAGGTCACTATAGAGTTCTGTATTAATTATAGCAAGGAACATACAGTTTGTGGCAGGAGAGACTGCATTGTATTGGCTGGCAGGAACGTCAAACTGGGGAGAGGAGTTTGATTACGGGGAGTGACGCCCCCGCCATTCCGAGTTGCCATGGGATGTGGTGCATCAAATCCCATCGTCCTCCCCCAGGCTGGAGAACACCAAAGTACAAAGTCTGGAGCCGATCA